>VYZP01014290.1:34698-60628 GCA_013400635.1 Hypocryptadius cinnamomeus
TCCGCTGCCCGCGCGCGCCCCGCCGCCTCCGCCGCCTCGTCCTCGTCGTCCGCCTCCTCCGGGGACGGCGGCGCCTCCCGCGCCCCCGACACCTCCCTCTTCGTGCCCGTGCCGCTGAAGCCCGGCCTCGGCGGCGCGGCCGAAGAAGACGTGGGCGCCGAGCTCACGCGGCCCCTCGACAAGGGTGAGTGCGGGCGGCACCGTGAGGGGACGGCGCGGTGGTTCGTGGGGCACCGACCGTGAGGCCTCGCCCGCCCTCTGCCCGCCGGCACTGGAGGCTGCTGAGGCCGCACCTCGAGCGCTCCGGGCCGCTCAGCTCGGGAAGGACGTTGGGGAGCTCGAGCTGTTGCAGGGAACGGGGCTGGGGAAGGGGCCGAGCGAAGCTCTGCTGAGGAGCGGCTGCGGCTCGGCCTGGAGCAGAGGAGTGACAAGGAACACCTCGCCTTCTACTGCTCCCTGCCAGGAGGCTGCAGCCAGATGGGGTCGGGCTCTGCTCCCAGGGAGCAGCAGCGGGACTGGAGGAAACGGCCTCAGGCTGTGCCAGGATAGGCTTAGGTTGGACATTGGGAGGAATTTCTTCACGGGAAAAGTGAATAAACACTTCTGGGAGCTGCCCACGAGGTGGTGGAGTCACCGTCTCTGGAGGTGTTTAAGGACAGGCTGCCTGTGGCACACAAGGTGGTGTTTGGTCATAGCTTGGACTCGATGATCGAAGTGCTCTTTGTGGCATAGTTGATTCTGTGATTGGGCTGAGGGAGCTCGCCCCTGCTGCTCTCGGCTCCTCTCCTGGGCTCAGAAGCACCCTCTCCCTTAAGAGCAGGGCGTCCTTCCCTGCAGCTTGTCTGACCCGTAGCTGATTGTGCCCTGAAGGTGAAGTGGGATAAGGGCTGTTGGGTGAGATGACACCTGCGTGTGGTGGGATTCCTGGAGCTGTGCTGTGCAGGGTGTTCCGTGGGGGTGCCTTCCAGCTCAGGCTCTCCTGTGATTGCCCAGGGCCAGAAGGCGTGCCCCGAGTGGAGGAAGCTCTGCTGGCCGCTTCCTCCATTCTCGGGTTTGGCGGGGTCAGGGTAAAGGTGCTTGGCTTGGGGCGTGTCCCGCAGCCAAACTGCAGTCTTGTGCATTCCACAACCATAGCTGTGTCTGAACTTAAAAGACATAGTTTTCTCAAATATTGATGTCACACACCGAAGAGATTGTCTGTGTGTGAGTGTGCCTAGATCAAAAGTGGGTGAAGGGACAAGACGAGGGGGAATGGCTTCAAATGGACAGAGGTTAGGTTTAGATTGGGTATTAGGAAAAAATTCTTCCCTGTGAAGGAGATGAGGCCCTGGCACAGGGTGCCCAGAGAAGCTGTGGCTGCCCCATCCCTGGCAGTATCCAAGGCTGGGTTGGATGGGGTTTGGAGCAGCCTGGGATAGTGGAAGTGTCCCTGCCCGTGGCAGGGGGCTGGAGTGAGATGGTCTTGAAGGTCCCTTCCAACCCAGGGAGTTCTGTGATCTTATGACTCCATGATCTTTCAAGATTTGGTAAATAAGAGGCAAGGTCTTGATTCTTTTGATATTTGCTGATCTGGAAGCATTAAGGGTGCAAATGAAAATCTTTCATATCTTCTCGTAACTAAGTGTTGTGATGACATATTTTTTAACTCCAGAGTATAGGAGCATGGGCAGATTATCTTAATAGTTCAGAACTGTGGAGAGAAGAATATCTGGCCTTGAAAGCTAAGAAATCCCAGTCAGGATGAAGAATCCTGAGCAGCTGTAATGCAAAAATCTGCATTGTCAAACTTGTCTTTTATATAAACAGTGCATTCCTCAGGTGCTAATAAAGATGAGTGGTGGCTTCTTACTTGTCCATTACCTGTTGCCTCATTTATTAGAGGAGCAGTTATGTTGGATTTCTTCAAAACTAAACTAAAATGCTCTGGGAGAATAAGTACAGATTCTGTTTGGTCTTTGCTAAGTTGAGAGAGAACAGATTGGCTGAAGTTATGTGTGCTTGCACAGGTGAAAATTAACTACTTCAGACAGGCTGACGTTCTTCCCTGTGAGACTGTAAGGAATAGCAGCCAGGTGACCTGTGGGGTGCTCATCTGGCTCTCTTTGTTGCTGTCAACAATATTTTGAAAAAAACAATAATGTATTTTAAAAGTACTGGTATTTTGAAACTTGGTAATGTTAGAGAAGACTGGACAAGACCTTCTTTAACATGTAGCCATTTTTAAAAAATGAAATAAATAGTCTTCCTCTGCTTCCCCCTTCAGGTTCTGACCACACACAGTATTATGCATCTGGTTTTTTTAATATTTTAAATGAAGATAGTTTGTCAGATTCTGCTGCTAAGTACTGACTAGATTCAATAAAGATGTGTATTTATGAGCTTTCTGGTTGCAGCTAGTGAAGAAACTTTGTTAGTGAGCGTACTTGCAGTGTGAATCATCTTGTTACTTGCTCAAGTGAGAGTGATTATAGTTTTCACACTAGTCAAACACTGTTAGGAAGAGTAAAGGTCTTTTTAGGAGCTTAATTTTGCAAAGCCAGTTTTGTAAAAACTTCATAACAGACCTGGAATTAATTCACTGCTTCTGTTTTCCACAACTTCATAGGAAGAGTACCCCTGTGGGTGCTGATGGATGCTTTCAGTTTTGGTGTGTGTATCTTCTGTATCAGTTGTCATTGAATGTGAGGGCTTGCTAGATGCACAGGTTGCTTGGACTGGACAATGGGAGTCTGATAGTTGGGGAGGAATTGTAAAATAAAGCACTTGAGCTGCCCCAGTGGTAACATACAGCCTGACTGCAGTGGGTTGTTGGCATCAGAGATACAGGGAAATGACTGAAAAGTCCTCCTGCAAACAGGATTGAAACATCTAAATGAATCTGATCCGTTGGAGACTAACTGAATGATTTCTGAACTTCACTGCAGTTGGGCTGTCTTTTTACAGAGAACCTTACAAGTGCTGCTGAGAAGTCAAAGTAATTGAGGAGTAAGAGCTAAAACACAGCTCTAGAATGCGAGAGGTAAACAAGGGGAAATCTGGAAGCAGGAGTGAATGGTGGAAAGGGTGGTGATTGAGACAGGACACACAGATGCTCTGAGTGTGTTTGTGCAGTTGGATAAGCACACGTGGGCTGCAGTGCCAGCTTTGTTTTGTTTAGATTTACCTTATTGTTAAGAGAAGTGTTTGTGCTCAGGAAGGATCCTGACCTTGGGCAGCACGGTCCCAATGTCACAGGCCTTGGATAGAAACATGTTTTGGCATTGACCTTTTAATCTTGTAGGAAGGCCAATGGGCTGTGAATTTAGCTGCGTGGTTGATGATGTGTTAGTTGCTAGAGCTTCTTAGGGAAGCTCTGAAGGGCACTGAGCCCTGTGCTTGCTTATACTGCACTGTTTTCCAGTCTGTCGTTGATTTCAGGGCCCTTAAACATGAGCGTGGATGCCTTCCTAGGAAATGTCATCCTGCTGGTGCCCTTGCTTCTTTGTTGCCTTTGGGAACATTTCAGATCACGAGTTAATCCATTAAAACACTCCTGTAGTGCTCTGGGATGTGAGTTTAAATTTGCCATATTCTTGTCAGCTGGTGATTTTCCTTGTGCCAAGTGGACTGTCCCTGTTACAGCTTTTTAGAGAGGCAATCTTCCCATAATTGAAGGCTGATTTCCTGGGAAGCTTTCCATGTCATGTCAGACAGTTACAGAGTGAGGTGCAGAGAGCAGAGCTTGGCAGTGTCCAGTGACTGGTGCTGGCACCAGGGTGTGCTACATTTGTCACTCCTAGCATTTTATAATGCAGAGTTCACTGACTTGAGTTTTGAGAATAAGGTAAGCTCATTAATTGGTGTTTGTGAAATTTGCTAGGATTTTTGGTGAATTTCTGGTCTGCTGTAGATGGAAAGGGGACACTTTTTTTTTTCACTGTCATTTAATTAACATTTAATGAACTAAAAGCAGCGTGTACTTGAGTAAATACAATTTTGTTGCAAAATTGCCTTTTAGGGGAGGGAATGAGTTTATTAAAAAGTTTATAAGATTTTATTCAAAGAAAGCTGAATAATTTGTGATACATATGAAGAAACTCTGGGTTTTTTCTTTTTTTTCTTCCTTCCATTTATTTAATCTGAGAGAAGAAAGACCAGGTAATCCAGACACAGTATTCTTTCTGAAGAGTCTGTCTTGGAAGCAGGGTGGAAGGAAGAACATGCCTCAGGATGTTGATAAAAAGCTGTCACCAAGTAGCTCAAGCAGATTTGCTTTTCATATTAAAACCTCCTGATAGGTGCTGATAAAAAGCAAACACAAACCCACCCCAAAACATAAATTAGTTTATTCCATGGCTTGTTAGCTGCACATTCCCATCTTTATGGTTTCCTATCAAGTACCAGGGGGATGGCTGGCACCATCCTCGTGGCAGTTCTTACTCTGCTGCAGTTGAAGGTTGTCCTCCACAGTAGTCCCAGTCTCACTCATTGATTTTATTTGGTTTAGGGGGAGTTCATTTGTGTCTGTTCAGCATGGAAAGATTCCCTCTCTCCAGAGTAAGGAGACTATAAACCAGGATCTTTGGGCCAGGAGAATGTGATTAAATTTTGAGGAAGCTTTAAAAAATGTTATTCTTTTTCTACAGGTGAAGTCCTAAAAAACTTAAATAAGTTCTACAAAAGAAAAGAAATTCAAAGACTAGGAGCTGAAAATGGATTAGATGGTAAGAAAATGTTTTAAGTTTATATTACTTTAATGTGAAATCTGTTTTACTTCAAATATGGTATGAGATGTCGTCTTTTTATCACAACATTGCTTCTTTACATTGTCTCTGCCACTTAGTTCAAATAACCTTTATATTTTTAACAGCTTATATTAAGGTACAGGTTTTTAATGAACTGCTTCAGTGTTTTATTGTGTGTTTACAAATAGAGTTTTCTGATCCTGGTCACATTAATTTTGTTGGTTTTTTTTGGTTTTTTTTTCCCCAGCTCGCCTCTTTCACCAGGCATTTATAAGTTTTAGGAAGTATATCATGGAATCCAGTTCTGTGAGTGCTGATTTGCATATTATTCTCAATGATATATGCTGTGGTGCAGGCAAGTATCTGTAAAATAAAATGTGCATTTTTACTTGGTTTTGCCCTGTATACTTACCTATGTACATGTGGATGCCCTATTGAGTAATTGAATTATTATTCAATATGATTCAGAATTAATTCACTGCCGTCAGAGAGATTAAAAATCCCTGCTTCCCTGTCAGAAACATTTGTGCCCATCCTAGGGAATGTTCTGCTCTTAAATCTTCTGAAGTGGACATGAAAGATGTGGAGATGTTAGCAAGAAGCAGCCTGTGGTTGTACAGCATCTGTTCAGGGCTGAAATGAGAACAGTGCTGTTGTTTATTCCTCTCTTTGAAATCCAGTAGTCACTAGGGGGCACTTGGAGAGCTCTGTCCCAGCTGGTGGCTCTGGGGCAGCTTTGTGGCAGTGCTCTGTTTCCCTGTGGCACTCACAGAGGTGTCTTTGCCTGCTTGGTGCATCCTGTGTTGTGGTCAACAGCACTGCACTGAGAGGTGATGCCAGCTGGGAGCAGCAGAATCAGCTTTCTCTAGGGTTTGAGTTGCACAGTGTGTGCTTAATGATGGGATTTTAAAGGCTGTTAGTTTTGTCTTAAAATGTAGATTTTAAGTGTTGGCCATCTTAGGAAATTATCTCATTATATTTCTTGTGCATAAAATGTTCCACAGGGTTTTCTCATTTCCACTCCTTATCTGGTATAGATGAGCATTATGCCCTATAACTCATATATAGAAATTCTGAAATTTTTTAATTTGAGTTTTGCTTGTCCAAAGATGATAATTAAATATACTACACTTAAAAAAAAAATTTCCACAATAATTTTTTTCATTGAATAATAATTCTCAATTTATTGAGAATAAATTCTCAACCTCCCCCAAAACTGAACATCCCCCCAACAAAATGAAAACACTCCAACAAGCCCCAAACCACTGCTTTTTCTTTTTGTGTGTGTATGTTTGATAATAACAGTTTTTTAGATCAAGACAGTTCTTTGAAATTCTAAGAGAGCTGGACAGTAGGAGTGTGACCTGAAATGAGACCTTTAAGGCCCACATGTCTGCTGTGCAAACATTCAGAAGAATGAACCTGGATTTCTCTTCTGAGTTGATTTTAGAATTTGGAACCAGCATTCTAAGTCTCAGTAGCTTGGAGAAGCTGCAAATCTGTTTTTCTCTGTTTATTCATAAAAGCGCTTTAAAAGATTCTCTTCTCTCTCTTCTCTCTCTTCTCTCTCTTCTCTCTCTTCTCTCTCTTCTCTCTCTTCTCTCTCTTCTCTCTCTTCTCTCCCCTCTCTCCCCTCTCTCCCCTCTCTCTCCCCTCTCTTCTTTTCCTCTCCTCCCCAGATCTTCCCTTCCCTTGCAACATATGGATTTAGGAAGAAGGGGCTAAAATCTTCCTAGGACAGAAAAGCTGTTTCTCATCCAACTTTTCCACAATTTCTCATTTTTGCTTAGAAGTTCTGTAGGCGAGTAGGCTGAGCAGAGTGAATATACTGAAATGACATGCACTTTTTCATATTATTGTGTTTGTATTCCATTGCTAAATGAGTCCATGTACTTGTGTTAGTTTCCCTTTCTGCCACTGAGGTAATTATTGAACTTTGTAGAGAGCCAGAAGTTGAAAGGATTACATAAGTGCTGGGTGGAAGTGGTAGAAGATACTTTTTCAAAGTTTATAATGAAGGTAGGCACTCAGACAAGCACAGAAACTTTCTGAAAAGGATTTGTTCTTCTAGGTCACGTGGATGATCTGTTTCCATTTTTCCTGAGGCACGCAAAGCAGATCTTCCCAATGCTGGACTGCATGGATGATCTGCGCAAGATCAGCGACCTGAGGCTGCCTCCCAACTGGTCAGTGTGCTGAAGTGGCTGCACTGTTTGCTTTGCTTAGTGCCATAGAATTCCAAAGTCTGTGGGCTTCAGCGTAATTATGCTACATTTTCTCTGCAGTGCTTTTCTCTTATGCAGTGCTTTTCTCTGTTTTTACAATAATTTGTGTCAGGAACTCTTATATTTTTTACAAGATACATCACAATGAATTAAAAAGAAAATAAGATTATATCAGCTACGGAAGTCGCTGACTTGGTGTGGCTTTTCCAGGAAGATGTTTTCTGATAATGTGTTTGGGAGGTAGCACATTAAAACATTAAAATATTGATAAGCTCAAGGAAAGAGAATTGCAGGAATAATGAAAATTATTTTGAATGTAATGTGTGAATTTCGTTGTGAATCTTTGAAAGCATTGTGTGACTTGGAAGATCAATGTGTAAAACACAGTAACCTCTTTATACTGTCTCTAAGAACTTGATATTTCTGCTTTCAACACACATTAAAATTATTAATGAATAAATGCTTAAGCTAATTTCCAGTTTCTCCTGAATCGGTATCCAGATAAATGTTCAACAGATCTGCTTTTTTTTTTTGTCTTTGTTTTAGGTATCCAGATGCCAGGGCTATTCAGAGAAAGATAATATTCCATGCTGGTCCTACAAACAGTGGAAAAACTTACCATGCTATCCAGAGATTTTTGTCAGCCAAATCTGGAATATACTGCGGTCCACTAAAACTTCTGGCTCATGAGATCTTCCAAAAGAGTAATGATGCTGTCAGTATGTCATATTACTTACCAACATCCTTAGTACTGGAACAGTCTCATGAGTGCATGTCTGTAAAGTTCTGGAGTGGCCCCAGGTGGTCCCTGGAGCCCTGTGCCTTTGCTTTGCAGTGGTATCAGCTCATGTGAAATCAATTGTGCATTTCTTCTTTAGCTGCAGAATGGAACATCATTTCCCCAAGTGAACAGTGCTGTCCCCAGAGCCTGTGCTGTGCAATCATCCCTGTAACCTGCCTCTGTCCTTCTGGGATTTGTTATTCCCTGGGTTAGCCAGGTTTTACTCTTAGGTTTTTCAGCATAGAGATCGTGCCTTCTTTTGCCCATGACCTTTCTTATAGCTTGTACACAAAAAATTACCCTTGCTTAACTCTCCTCAACCTTCTGCTTCAATGTATAAATATATTTCACTTCACCATCCTTGAAAAATTCTGCAGATTCACTTGTATTGAAGAGCAGTGCTGTATATCAGGTCCCTAGAGGAAATTCTCATTAGTGCTGTATATTGCTTTTGGCATATTTTTGGAGGCTCCTCACCAGTGTGTCTCCAGCTGCAGAGAGCCAGACCAGTTCTGAAGCACTGCAACCAGTGCAGTACAGTAGTGATGTTGTGATTTCTCTTTCTTTGATGTAGAATTTGTAGCTCCTAGTATCTGTCTGTCCAAGCAGCACATCAGAAAGATTGTTTTGTCCTAGGAGATAGCTGTAATGTAGCACATGTATTCACAGAGTGACTGTGGGTACCATGCAGTGATGTTCCTTGCTAGGGATTACTGAAATTTTCTCTCATGCCTTTGGTGTGTGTGAGAACTTTTCAGTGTTTGGCTCCTGGATCATATTTAGGCCCTTGGGCCTTGAACAGGGCTTCCAGCAGGGCTCTGCAGGTGGCTGTAGGTATGGATGGAGCAGCCATGAGAACCAAGGAGGGTAGGGCTGGCAGGGTTGTGGCCTCAGCTGTCTCTCACAGCTGATCCTCATGAGCTCTTGCTGTGTGACTATGGGGCAGCAGGGCAATTGCCAAAGGAGCTGGAGCAGGCTGGAGCTTGCAAGGCTCCTTCACTGCTGGGCCTTGCTTTATGAGCCCCTTGTACTCTTCTAACAGTTCTTTGGTGGGAGATGTGACAGCTCTGAAATGCTCAGGGGAAGATGGAATCTCCTGCAGGAGTAGGGAAAGGCATCTAATTACAGATACCACCTCTTCATTAAACCTCCACTCTGATAGGACTTAAATACAAGGCACAAGTCTCCCAAGGCTGAGTAGTTATTTCCTGGATAGCTTCTTCACACTGTCCTAGAAACTACTGTAAGAAACTGTTTTTGTCCTCTTTGGAAAGGGGATTCTTTCATGTTCAATAAACTTACCCTGAGGTTTCTGAATGCCTTTAGAATGTGCCCTGTGACCTGGTGACAGGAGAAGAGCGTGTGTTTGCCAGTGAAGACTCCAGACAGGCTCCTCATGTTGCTTGTACCATTGAAATGTGCAGCACTAATACACCTTGTAAGTACACAGAATTGTTTCTGAACTATCCGCGGTATCCTTGTGTGTGTGTGTTATTCCTCACTCAAAAGGAGCTGAGCTCTTCTTTTTCACTCTTATTTCAACAATTCCTGAGCTATGATAGAGCAGTTCAAGAAACCTGGATCATTTCAGAATAGCTTTTTGGTGATAGAGGATTAGCTTTGTTTGAGCAACCTTTTTTAGGAAACCTGTGAATTCCTTCACCTACTTCATGTCTGGTACTACTGTTCTAGATGCATAATATTTTTCTTTTTTTGTTTTAAGATGAAGTTGCTGTGATTGATGAAATTCAGATGATCAGAGATCCTGCCAGAGGCTGGGCTTGGACAAGAGCCCTTCTTGGTAAGCTTGGTTGTGTTGGCAATGAACTAGCTTAATGGCACATGAAATTCAAGCTTAGCAGTTGGTAGGGTCATTAGTGGTTATGTGATGCAAAATACAAGTATTTGTTTTTCATATCTTCTCACAACAAGTTAGAGAGATACTCTGCCTCAAAGGATTTGTCTGCGTGACAGGAAGCTACCTGTCGTGTTTTGCTTAACAAATGGGTTTTAAAAATTTTGTTCAGACATCTCTTTTATTTTTCTTTCTTTGGATAATAGGGAGTCTTCACTACATTGTGCTGTCCTTTTACATTGACTATTTCCAAGAAGTATGCTTTTCTGTTCAATTAAAACAACACCAGTTTTCGAGACACTGCCTTTGTAGAGATTGTGCTAAATAATGGTAACTTTAAATATTTTATAGTGTTATTTTTAAATGGCTCATTTATAGAGCTGCATCAATCTGTTATGTTCTTACAAGAATGCTTATTTTGATAATTTTAGAATTTTTCTAGAGGAATTTTTGAAACAGTTTTCCTCGTATTTGGAACAGAAGTTTGGAATCTGATTCCCTCTTGACCCTTCCTTTCGTTGCTTTTGATTCTAAGTTCAGCAGATTGGTCACACTTCCTTTACTTCCTGTTTTTCCCTTTTGTGTTCTGACTGAATTAGAGGTGAATTCATGCAGAAAACAAAACTCCTCAGTTCTGCTATGGTTTGGGAGTTAGTAAAGCATGAGTAGTAAGTAAAACATACTCAGAGCTTTGCTCCATTTGTTCAGTGGCTGAGGGTACCTCTTGTTTCAGCTGAGAGGGTGCAGTGAGGTATTGGCTGCTCTGATTATCACACTAATGAATTGTCAATATCATGTGCTGGTAGGAGATCAAGAGCAGCTCTAGGGAAATAGTGTATTGTGGGAAAGGGTTTAGGTGCAGGTTTGGGTCGTTGAAGAAGGTGAAATACAGTCTTCATTGTGTTTAGCAACCAAAACATGATTTTTTGATACCTTAAGAGCCAGGTAAAGCTACTGTTTTATATAAACAGGTAACATTTTGCTTTTTATTTCACTGAACTTTGTTCAGGCCTCTGTGCTGAAGAAATCCATGTTTGTGGAGAACCTGCTGCTATTGATTTGGTGACAGAGCTCATGTACACCACAGGGGAGGAAGTTGAAGTAAGTAATTCTGAGAAGCTATGAACAGAACTTCAGGTTCTCTTTGCTGGAAAACAGGAAAAAATGTAGGGTCCTTTTGGGGTATCACTGCTCAAAGTTGTCCTGCAGGAAGTCTTGTCAAAATGTTTCTCAATTTCTGTAAAGCAAAGATGTTGCAAAGTTCTTTCGTTCCCTTTTTAAATAGTGGTACTGTTTTTGTGAACGAAGGTAAGTGGTTTGATGAGTTCCCTTTAGGGGGTGCTGCAGCTGGTACAGCTGTTTATGGACTTCTACAGCTCTGCTCTTCCAGGGGAGCACGGTGCTCTTGAGTTTTCTGACTTTACAGGATACATTGCTGGTTAGTCTTGCTATGATGGAATTTGAGTTTAAAGGGATACTCTTTTTGGCAACTTTAATTGTAGGTCCGAAACTATGAGAGACTGACTCCTCTGACTGTGCTGGATTATGCCTTGGAGTCCTTGGATAACCTCCGTGCTGGGGACTGCATTGTCTGTTTCAGTAAGAATGACATTTACTCTGTCAGCCGGCAGATTGAAGCCAGAGGATTGGAATGTGCTGTCATATACGGCAGTCTGCCACCAGGTACAGCATCGTGCTTTTATTGTTAAGGGAGTGTTCTGCTTCTTGTGCTTTTCTTAGGAGAAAACCCCCTTGTACTGCTTTCTCTATTTTAAAATAAAGCAGTGCTAGTTTCCTGGTTTTGCTTCTCTATATAGCTAGAGAAAGTAATCAGCTTTCATTGGTGTTTTAATCTTGGGATTAGACCTTTAGTATGTACTTAATTTTGATCTTCAGATAGATATAATTAAATGAGGTCTATCCACAGCTCTGGGAATGATTTAAATCCCTCCTGCCTCCTCCCCCCATCTGTGGCCAAATACCAATCAAATACCAATTTCATTTTTTTTTCTTTCTTCAGCCTATTATAATGACATTGGACTTAGTGATGTGTTGCCTTTATTTTGTATGAAGTTTGCTATGTGAAGTGTTCTGTCATTCTGTTTTAGGAACAAAGCTTGAACAGGCAAAGAAGTTCAATGATCCTGATGATCCATGCAAAATTTTAGTTGCTACAGATGCAATTGGGATGGGAATCAATTTGTAAGTGCTTGCAGCAGGTTATGGTACTTTTATTTTCCTTTGGGTGTGATGGCCACATTAATTTCCTTGCTTTTTGTCTCCCCAGTCTGATTAACTCATCTAAATATCTGCTGTGTCTAGATAACACAGTACATACATTTCAGTTTTGAAGTAGTGATCAATTTGGTTAGGCAGAGCTAAGCTTTATTTTTTTAAAGCTGGTTCCAAGAGCTAAATGGCTCCCTGGGCCTAATTCAGTGTGATAGTTGGCTGTGGATGACAGGGCCTACTGGATCAACTGGGGTCAAATGGGCTGGGTTGTCAGAGTTACTGTTCTCTTGCATTTCTGAAACACAGAGCAAGTTCAGCCCAGTGCCAGATGTGTTGCATTGGTGAAGGACATGCAGTCACATCACTACAAGCTACTGGGGCAGGTGCTGGTGAATGGGCTGGGAGGTGATTAGGACATGATTGATGTGTGCAAAGGATGATTATTCTCCTGCAACTAGCCAGTGGCCTTCTGCCCTTTAGAATATGCTGTGTCCATAAGTAGTATCTGTGATACCCTAATTTATAGAGGAGAACAAAGCTTATATAAAAGCAAAAGCTTTAATTCTTCATATTGGAAGTAATTTGCAGAAAAGGATCCTTCTTTGTTTTTGTTTAAATATTTCAGGTGCATAAGAAGAATAATTTTTAACTCCATAGTAAAGCCAACTGTCAATGAGAAGGGAGAGAAGGAAATAGACTCCATCAGCACCTCGCAGGCCCTGCAGATCGCGGGCAGGGCCGGGCGCTTCGGCTCCTCCTTCAAGCAGGGAGAGGTCACCACCATGCACCGCGACGACCTCGCGCAGCTGAAGGAGATTCTGAGCGAGGCTGTGCCCCCTGTCCAGGTGAGAGCCTCACCACCCACTTCATACACATGTGCTCTGCGGCTGCTTTATGATATTCTGATCCCATATTATTTTTCCTTCTGTTTGCAACCCATAAAAATGAGTTGTCTTGTGCCAGAGTGACTTTGGATATACGTTCCATTTGGAGACTTGCCATGTTGATTTTATATTGAATCTGGTCTTTTAAGAATTAAAAACTCAAGCACAAAAGTTCTTGAATTTCTGCTAAGTGTGCTAAATAAACTGGAGTCTGCAGGATGCTTTGGTTTCTTGCATTTTTTCTTTCAATATGTTGTTTCTGGTGCATTAACTTTAAAACCATATTGAGAATTAATAGAAGTTTTTTTATTTATTTTCCATTTAGGCAGCTGGCCTACATCCTACTCCTGAGCAGATAGAAATGTTCGCTTACCATCTTCCTGATGCCACTCTATCCAACTTAATTGTAAGAATGATCAAAATATTAGCTTCTGCTTTAAAAATGGAATATCACTAATAGTAATTGCTTTGTACAAACCTGCCCTTGGGAGACCTGACAGACAGCCTTGTGTTATTTTTTTATCAGTTGGATTCTTCTCTCTACCACACAAGTGACTGCAGATAGGTTTAGGATGTTTAGCTTTTCTGTGCTAAACTTGACAGCTTTGAAACGTGTCAGTCATTTTTACATGTGTTTAAAACTCTGCAGCAGCTTTTTCATTCCAGCTTTTCTGAATTTTAAATGTAGGCATTTAGGTCTGAGGCTGAAGATATTAGAGATCTAAATTTAGATAAATTATTTGAAAATTCCTGGTAAACTGGTTATGTCAGATTTCCACATATCTGAAAGCTACCTGATTGTTTTTCCTGTTTCTGTGGATTCTGTGGTAAAATAGTGTGTAACTTTTAGAAAACTGATTTTGTGGGATTGATCTGATCTCCTCTTTAGATAGATACTAGTTCTTTTGGAGTACGAAAACATTAAAAAATAGAAATCAAGATTCCAATACTGTATTGAAAAAACATTATCACAGCTTTTAGTAAACTAAGAAATCCTTGGCAGCTTTCATGGTTTTAAATGTGCATTATTGTTCCTGCTTGATCTGCTGTTATGTAGCAAAATGTATATTTCTAATCTGGAAATAAAAGGTTATACCTGGAGACCTCCTGGAAGACTTAGCCTGGTAGGGTAACAACACATCTTTAAAATTTTTTAATTAGCAATTTCTGGGCTAGCATAGTAGTATTAAGATAAAAACCTTGTGTTATTTTTGATCTCTTAAATGTTCAGTCGCATATTTAATTAAAAAGCTCATAGTTTCTTTAAAGATGTTTTTAAAAAATCTTTCAAAGATTTGCATTAGAGAAATAATTTTGGGGGCCTATAAAATTCCCCCTACAGGGTGCGCTGCATCTTCCATTTCTCCAGACTTTGAGTATGTCTCATGTTTTCTTTGAACTCCTCTATTGGAATACTGTATTTAGCTTGTGTTTTCTTTCTTCCTAAAATAGATCTGATCCTGACATTGAGCTAAAAATACCTCAATAATTGAATTGTATGCTGTAAAGTTAGCTTTTTGGGTCATGCTAAGTGACAAACCTGGAGAAATTTCTAAACATAGTGGTAACTGGTTCCTGTGATGGTGTTCTTTCTAACTAAAACGTACCCTTCCAGAACTCTGTTATTTAGGAGACTGATTGGAAGTGTTTAAATAAAGTGTAGTGTGTTGTGTCTTCTCCTCTGATCCTGTGTTGGAGAATGTAGTGTAAATTCTGCTAAGAGAGCAGGGGGAGCTCTCCTGCCCACTTTTTTATTACTGTTGTCAAATTTGATGGTTTTTAATTGTTCTTTCAGTATAACTAGCCTTTCAAACTCTAAATAATTTTTTGGTTTGGTAAGACAAAGTTGGACAACCCTCTCCTGTAATTACATTCTTACATTTGGTTTTATTTTCACAGGATATTTTTGTGAGCCTCTCACAAGTGGATGGGATGTACTTTGTCTGCAATATTGATGACTTTAAATTTCTGGCAGATATGATTCAGCACATTCCACTCAATCTGCGATCACGCTACGTCTTCTGCACTGCACCCTTGAACAGAAAAGAGCCTTTTGTGTGTACTACTTTGTTGAAGGTCAGCTATTTTTTTCCCTCAACAAATGTGATGTTTATATTGGACCAAGAGGGTTTTGGTGCACTGGGACTGTATCTAGCTGCTGTATTTGCTGTGGGCTTTGCTATCAGATCATTGAGAGCATTCTTAAAGTGCTCACAGGGAGCATAAAGAGATATAAAATAGCCAGGCATGTATTGAATTCTTCACTAGTTTTATTGACCAAAGCTTTTAACCTCTGAAAACCGGTTCTCATGATGTAAGTTAAAGTTGGGATAGCTTCTCTGCTGTTTGCCTGTGAAAATCCTACTGCTTGTCCTTGTCTGTCAGCTCTGAACTGGGAGAGATGGAGGTTGTGTTCCCATGTCACTTGTGCACTGTTAAGCTTTGCACTATCATGTTCCTAAAAGCAGTCATTAAAAACCAAGTTACTGCTCCTTCCAGCTGTTGGCTTGCCAACAGTGGAAGAGAATGTGGGATTAAGGGTGTTTGCTGATGAAAACATAGAGCTGTAAGTTGCTTTCAGAATTATGTCACTTCACTTTTCAGGCCTGGATGAATTGGTTTTTGCTGTGCCCCAGGAGTGATTATTTTGAGGAATTTGTAGTCAGCTGATTTTTCAGTTTTGCAGGTTTAATAATACTGTCACTTGGGACTGTTACTTTGTTAGACAGTATTGCCATTGTTCTCTTTTTTAAGATTGCATTAAACTTTTAAAATGAAATAGTATAAAAATGAAGCTGATGTGGTGCCCTCATGTCACAAATACTAGAACCCTGCTTTTCAAAAATGGCTAATAATCTTTAAAAAATGAGGATTGATTAAAGAGTTGAAAAAATTGCTTCCTTAAGAAAATGCTGAGCTTTTGGATTCCAAGTAGTGAAGGTGCAGAGGGGCATAATGTAGTGTTAGAGGGAGGTAGGCTGTTGTGAATGCTTGTGTGAATTTAAGCCCTATTCCTTGGCCAAGAAAACCCACCTTAGTATCAGCCAGATAGGAAGCAGTTATTCCAAGTCATGGGTACTCTTGAAAATTTTAGATTTAAATCTTACTTGACTTGTTTTTCTGTTAGTTGAAGAGCTGAGGTGTCTGGGTTTCAGAGGAGTGGATTTCTAGTGCAGATTAATCTGTTTGGTTTGTGGGTAGTGTGTTTCCTAAACCAGGGATTACATTTAATATTCTAAACTCTGGCAACCCTGAAACAAGATAATTAACCACATAGGAGGAGGAGGAGGATTAAAAAAGACACAAAGTCCATCTGCTTTGCTAGATGCAATCAAATGCCTTCAGTGTTACGCTGTTCTGGATAGCTCTGTGCTTTTGTTGCTTAACTCTGTGCATGGCCCATGGACAAATTGTGTTAATGAGGCCCTGGAAAGGAGAGGTGACTCCTGTGTTGAGTAATTAAGTAAAAGAATGTGTGGCATTTGGGTTGTGTAAAACAAAGCAGGTGTTGTATGGAGTATTCTATGCATACAGACTCTGGGGAATTTAACTCTTTGGGGATTTCTTCTTTCCTGACTGAGGACTTGACTGAATCTGTTTGTTTTTCAGTTTGCACGACAGTTCAGTAGAAATGAGCCTCTGACGTTCGACTGGCTCTGCCGGCACACCAAGTGGCCTTTAGCTGCTCCAAAAAACATCAAGGAACTTGTACACCTTGAAGCTGTGCATGATGTTTTTGACCTCTATCTGTGGTTAAGGTATTGTCTTTGTGCTTGAAGACCGTTTATTTTTTTCCTGTTATTTATGACATAGAGTCCTAGAAGTGCAGTGTCTTCAAGCCCATATGTAGGTGTGCAGGATGGGCTCCTTTGGCCTTTTAGAGGATCTTGGCAAATGCAATGTTGAGGGAGTGAGTTCTGCAGACAGCAGTTTGCGATTGACAGAAGGAAAGAGGTAGAAACAAGGACTGGAGCAGCTGAAATGCAGACTAAAAAATGTATTCCCATGCAACATGTAATGAATATTCTTTTTACTTAGTGCATATCCCATTTTTGTCCCAGTGAGAAGGTTTAATTGTGTGCTCTTTTGCCTCTCTTCAGTTACCGCTTCATGGATATGTTCCCCGACGCTGTCCTTGTAAGGGATATCCAGAAGAAACTCGACGACATTATACAAATTGGAGTCTGCAACATCACAAAGCTGATCCGAGCTTCCCAGTCTGCAGCTGCTCCTGGCACAGCTGAGGTTGTGTCAGAAGACTTTCCCCTCTCAAGGACTCAGAGGGATGCCAGGGTGGTGTCAGACCGTGACGGTGCAGAGGCACTGTCCCTTGCAGTGGAGGCTGCAGGGCTGAGAAGAACGAAGAGCTTGAGGTCCTCTCGGCTCGGCGGCAGGCAGGAGGATCTGAAAAGCTATGGACGTGGATCTCTTGCCAACAGACTGCTGCAGGAGGGACTTCTGACACAGGAAATGCTGAGACAGCTGGAGAGTGAGTGGCAGGATCAGCACAGGAATGGTAGATATGGCTTTGGTTCAAAAAGAGATGATCAGCATAGTTCAAAGGAAACTAGAAAAAAGAGAAAATAGAACCATGCCCTAATTCTGTTTAGTTTTTATTCATAAAATAAAATAATATTTTAATAACTTCTTTGGCATTTCATGTTTACACTGCTGCAGCTCCTTGATGCTTTTCCTTCTCCTGTGACCAGTAATGTGAAGCACTCAGAGAACTGGACTCTTAAAAGCTCAGAGGCCATAAGTTTGTTTTAACTACTTAGCTGTAGACTCTTTCAATCATGGTGTTCAGCATCAGTGTATGATCTACTGCTGTGTGAAAATTTGAACTTGGTGTCTTCTTGCAAGATATCCTCTCAGCATCAATAAATGTCAGAAATTTCACTAGTAATGAATTAGCTACTCATTCCACCCCTTCCCAAAGGGCAGAGTTTAACAGACCACAAACAAGTGATGAGCAGCCTGGAACAAACTTGGCTTAGGATGGTGATAGGACTCATGTGCCTCTAACCATTGTGTCCTGTGAAAATGTGGAAGGAGGTTAAAAGCATTTGTGGTAATATGTCAGGAGTAATAGAATTCTGGCCACAAGAATTTTGGAGTGAATTTCAGTTCTATAATCTGAGGAGTAATTGTGATGCTGTGTGATTTGGTTTTTGTGTGAGCAGCTTTAAGGCGTGCTTTTGAGCTCCCAGTATGGATACTGGAGAGTGGAAAGAATCAGATGCTGAAACTGCTGTGTATTTACAGAAATGGATTTCAGCACTTGTTCCTGTTGCTGGGCTGCCTGAGGAGAATAATGCTACACTGGCCATATATCTGGGGCTGGCTGTGTACAAGTGCCCAGGTCCTGCTGTGTCAGTGTTGACATTGACAGATCCTTTAGATCCAAGCTGAGTTTCACTGTCAAATTCCTGACTTTCTGAAGTGATCAAATGTGTTTCTCTGCAGGCTGAAAGTTTGCTCTGAATCCCCTTTTCTTTCTCCTGGTGTCAGTCCTTTATGCAGCTGTTCAGAAAGAAATCTGCAGCAGTTTGAAAACTGTTTTTACAGCTGTTTTCAGTGTAGTTCATGTACTCTTTCCCCATTGTTTACTAAA
The DNA here is from genome assembly GCA_013400635.1 of Hypocryptadius cinnamomeus. NCBI lineage: Eukaryota > Metazoa > Chordata > Aves > Passeriformes > Zosteropidae > Hypocryptadius > Hypocryptadius cinnamomeus. The sequence continues at coordinate 53,014 of VYZP01014290.1, forward strand.
AATCAAGCAGTGTGTAAATGTTTCTAGCCCACGTGATCTCCTGCTGCTTTCACTACAGTACTGGTGGGAAGAGAAAGTTTTTGGTCCTTCCCCTGCAAAGCCACATCTTTTTTCCCTTCCCCAAGAAAAACCAGCTCTATGTGTGTGGCAGTGGCCATGTGAGTGTTGTGGATTTTGTGCTCTGCAGATGAGTAGTCAGCTTTGCTTTCCCAGAGTCCTGCTGAACAGCAGCACCACTTGCACAGAGTGCAAGCTTGCATTAACCCTTACAGATGTGTTGTATTTGCTGCTATCACACAGCTTGTGTCATGTGGGTTGTGTGATGGAGTGGGATCAGTTGTCTCCTTGCTCCTTGGCACTCACTGGAAGGGAAGCAGTAGTTACTCAAGCCTGAGGCACGTTTTGCCCATGTGTGTTGTCCCACTTACCCCTGGGACTGCCCTTACCCAGGGTGGATGTGCAAACCACTGTTTGAAACCACCTTGGTTGTCCACCATGGACAAATCTCGTTTTCTCTGCCCAATGTGTGTGATGTTGGCTTGTGGGAGACCCACACTGACACTGTGTTTTGCTTCTGTTGGGCTGAATTTGTCCTTTAATCATACAGTGAGCTGAGTGCTAGTGTATATTTTTGAGCAAGGAAAGAGTGTCTGGGACTTCAGGGTGTAAGCCAGCCTTGTGTTTCAGCACCAAGCCTTGCAATAAAGAAGCTAAATGACTATAAGCATTCTTTTTTGTATTTTGCTGAGATTAGCACTTTGCTTAACTCACTGCTTGTTTCCATAGTGACTGCATAGTAACTGTTTTAGAAGCTCTGAAGTTTATTCAGGCGTTTCCAGGCTGACTTTATGAAAGTTTTCTTTTCTTCTGAGCTAATGGTGTGGCTGTCATTGACTCCCATTAGAATGGCTGCCAAATTGGTCCCATGAGGTACGATCTGGACTGCTGTGGTGCAGTTACCCCAACTACCATTTTTAACCTGTCATGTGGAGCTCTGCTGAAGCTTTATTTTTAAGCAACAACAACACCGTTCTCTTGATCTGGGAATCATGTTTGCAAAACTATTTCAGGTATTCAGATTTCCAGATTCATTTCAGGCATCAAAATTAGAGATGTTTGGAAGTTTATTCATTAATTGTTTATTTGCTGTCCTTCAAATGTAGGATGCTGATTGTAATAACACTGCTTGGTAAAATCCTTCTGTCTTTTAAGCCCAGTATGCTCTGTTCTGTCTGTTTCCATCTCTATTCTGATTTTTCCTGTCAGTCCCCTCAGGTGTTCTGCCTTACTTTATGTCCTGATGTTGCACTAGGAGTGGTGTATGCGGGAAGAATGAATATGGGGACCCCTTTCTCTCCTGAGCTTTGATGAACTTATGGGAATATAATGGGGGATGAACCTGCTGCTACTGCAGGGAAGGGGGAATGTGTTCAAGGGGTTGGTCTTGGAATCATAAACTATAACAAAGAAGGATTTCCCCTGATGACTCGCTAGTAGCCTTGTCCACTGTCTCCTTGTTAACCTGGATACCAAATTTAGCAGCCAGCATTGCTTCTGTCTTTGATACCTTACCAAAGACAGATGAGTTTATCTCACAATAAAATACTTATTGGTACAGTACCTCTTTCTGGAGTTAACAAGGGCATGTTTAGCTGATGTACTCAAGACTTTTTTGTGAGTTTCCCCATTGTAGCTATGAGCTCCTTTTCTCGGCAGGCCTTTGACTGCAAGGCTGTGGGAGGCAGATGAGCACCAGACTCTTCAGGATTCTCCTCTTCAGGATTCTCCGTGGGGTTTGGAGGCAGGACTGCAGGAGAAGAAAGTACAGAGTGAGGCGTTACAATTTTAAAGTCTTGTTGGCCCTTGCAAAGCAGGGAGGGAAGGTTTGTGAAAAACTTTTATTGGTGCAGGTCTAACAAAAGGGAAAAACAACAACACCTCAAGCTTCCAAGCTGCATGCAGTTGGATCTGTTCACTTGGGCCTGGGCTGGTTCCCTTGTCCTGGCCAGGATATGTACAAAATGGCTGTAACACTTCTGGGTGTTGGGCCCTTGGTACATTGAGCTGCTGTCTGTGTGGGAATGAGATCATGTCTTGTCTTCTTTTGCACAGCAGCCTGCCGGAAGCTGGGGTGCACCAAGGGTGAGTGAACAGGTTACACAGTGATTCTGACATGTCAGGTATTTCACAGAGCCTGCTGCCAGTTTAGGAACATTCAGATCTTTGAGACCCTTTTCCAGTGGCGTCCGTCAGAGAAAGAAAGAAAGAAAAGAGAGATGAAAAATAAATCTACTGTATTACAGACACAATGAGCTCTGGATCAAAGGGGGATGGAGCTTGAAAGGTGATGTTTTCAATTTTGCTGGCCAGAGGGGTTGTGACTCGGGTGGCATGGGTAAACAATGAGGAGAGAGACAGTCCCTTTGGGAGTCAGTGTCTGACTTAACGAGCCAGCAGTTATTAAAAGATGAATAGGGGAGAAGTGAAGCGTGCTTTCTGGCTGGTAGTGTGGCTTATTTTTTTCTTTCTTTTCTCTCTTTCTCTCAAAGATCAAAGGCCTAATTTTAGAACAAGCCCTATTTATGGACTGCTCAGCCACTCTGTCTGCTTTACTCTTGTTCTAGAATAATGGAAAATAAATAGAGCTGGCAGGATCTTCCAGTGTCCAGAGCTCATCCCTGATGCAAGGCAGGAGGAGAAAAAAAGAAAAAGACCTTTCCTAGCAGAGGTTCTGTATGATTTGTCCCTGCAGAGGGAGTTCCCCTCCCTCAGCTCTATCAAGCTTTCCTCGTGATCAGAAGCTGAAAAAATGTGACCTGTGACTGCTCCTGATGTTCAGCAGAGCTAACTCCTCCTGATCCCTGCCTTCTTGACGTGCCATAGCTGACAGGACTGGGCAGAGTCCTCTTTCCAAGACTGATGCTGAGTATGGAGCTGAGTGTTGGTTTGTGTGCCTCTGGATTATCCTCCTGTGTATACAGCCCACCATGATCAGTTGAACTTTTTTTCTTTTTACAATAGCATGAGATGGTTGGGTCCACTCTAGGCTATGAACTGATGTAGCCAGACATCCTTTCTACTGACTGTCTGCCTCTGTCCTTCTCTGGATCTCTAGACAATTCCTACCACTCAGTAATTCTTTGTTTCACATTACTTGGCACTCCCCTCCCCCTTTCCTCTTCCCCTAGTGTTTTTCAAATCTAGCAAAATAATTTTTAATTGTTACCTTGTTCTGCAAAATTTAGGGTGACAATTTTCTGCAGTAACTGTGCTCAGTTCAGCTGAGCAGTAACTGGGGGGAAACACATTGTGTGTAGGTGTAGTTTGAGAGCGAGCCTCTAATTACCCCATGAGAATGCCTTTTTTTTTTGTCTTCCTGTCCTTTGTGTCAGCATTTCACTGAGTTTTCTTGGGATGATGTTTCCACAGTCCCTATCACTTGATACAGTGACAAAATCCTGGAAACACTTGTGTATTCAGAATGAATTTGAGAGTGATGGTTAAAGGCTGTGTCACAATCTGATGGTAAGGAAGCGGCTCTTGCTGTAGGTGCTCTGTGCTGCCAGTTGAAGGCATCCTTCCAGTGGGGCTGTCTGATACCCACACTGCTGCCTGCCAGGTAAATCTGTCCTCTCCCCAGGTTTTGCAGTACTGAGGATCTTCACTGGTCTGGAGCTTTGGGAGAAGGGAGAAGAATCAGTCCAAAACCTCTCTGCTGGGAATTGCACAAGAGGCATTCCAGCTGGGGGCAGGGGTCTGTGTGTCTCTGCTCTTTACACAGCTGAAGCTTAATTGGTACAAAGCTGCAGATAAGGGTGCACTGTGCAGAGCTAGGGTGAAGTTAATTCATGCAGAAGAGCTTGTCTCACGAGTGGGAGTGCTGAGCAGAGGGAAGAAGTCTCCTAAAGCCGTTCAACTTTGCAGATTCCCGGCAGCACTGGGCCGCACACCGCAGTGGTGGGAGCCTGTCAGCCCTGGAACGGAGCGGGGCAGGCTGCGTAGCAACTGCTTTGAGAAGTGGTAACAATTCCCAAGTGGGGCAGTAACAAAATCGATTTTTCTCTCCTTCAGCTTGGCAGCTCTCCAGGTGCCTGCTCTGGCACAATGAAGTGTGTAGCTGGGGAGGGAGGGACTTCGGGTTGATGTGGGGGGGTGTGATACAAAGAGGCAGAAGTTTAATCACTGACCCGATCACACTGGATGGATTTATTTCTGGACTCAATTTCCCAGGAACTCTGCTATTCCACACGGGGAAAAATGCCTCTGCTGAAGTTTCTCTAGCTCCAGTTTCGTGAATAAAGATCTGTCGCTTTGGAGTTACTCACAGCAGCTCTGTCACTACTGACTCAGCCATCTGCTTCAAGAAAATGTTTGCTGTCCACTTGCTAGCTTTCCATTTCACAAAGCTAAAAGAGGATCAAATAAAAAAGGTAAGTTGCAGCGTTAGCTGATTGCTATTTTAAGAACTGTGTTACCCAGATACAGAGGGGTCTGCAGTGCCTAATGCAGACCATATAATTGCATTATCCACTAAAACCATTCAGCCAAATGGGGTAGGAGGTATTTAGACCTTAAACCACCTGGCAAGTGTGAAAATAGGTCTGGTTAGTGGTTTTCCCTGCACAGTTATAAGTGGTCTCCCAGTAATAGAGCAAATTCTCTGCAGTAAGGGAAAATGCTTAAGCTTTATTTGGCATGGTGTGGAAGAGCCCAGAGGACAGAAAGGATGACTCTTGCAGAGTCGCCTTGCAAGTGTATTTTGAATGATGGGATGTCTCAATCTGAGCAGGAATCAGGAGTCAGTCACGTAGCAGGGATAGGAAAACCCCTGTGGTCTTTGGTCTGGGTCTGCTGAGATTGAGGAGAGATTTCCAAGTGGTGTTGGGGTTCCTGTGCCTCCTCTCTGGTTATCCAAAACTGGCTAATCACTCTGATGTTCATAGGTGTGACCTTTAATTACAGTTGGAAAAGCTAGATACGGCTCAGATCTGGAGCTATCAGTACTGGGAGTGAGCTGCCTAATCGTTGCTCTTCCCTAATCTACTTTCATGCCATGCTGAAATGGGTTTTTGGGCTTATGTCCATCATAAGACCATGTGAGACCTTCATGGGTCAGAGGTCCTCTGGTTTGTGGACATGTCCCCTGCAGGTCCTCTGTATTCCTGGTATCTTCATTGAGTGCTGGCAGGTGGCCATTGCTGCTAGACTCCATCCTCTGGTTTTCCAGCCAGGGGCTGGAAAGGTGGGAGGTGGGGCTGTCTGTGGATGCGTGGTGGGAGATCCAAGGTCCTGGTGCTTGGATCCGCTTCCATCACTGAGCTCATTAGCAAAGTGAGCAACTCCAGGTTCTCCTGTCTGTGCCCAAAACATGGAGTGGCTTGTTCCAAGGAGGACTTCTTCCATTAATTCTGTTTTGGAGAGAGGCATTCCGAGAGAGGTACTGGTATCTCAACAATCAGATGTCCCTGACTCAGTCATAGCCCTTTTATCCCTAGGATTTCATGTGAGCAGAAAAGGCCTTGCTGCCCCTCCCCTCTGTGAGGAGCTGATCTCTTATCTAGACAGTACTATTTCTTCATTCTTTTTACTGAGAAAGAGAAAGACCTTGTGGAGCAGTGCTTGGGTGTAGTGGGCTCTGCAGAGAAGCATCCAGCTTGCAGTTGAGTGAGGACAGTGAAGACAAGGGAGCAGAGGAATTCTGGCAAACCCATTAAAAAAATCAAAGTCTTTCTGCAAGGTGCAGACAAGCCCTTCCTGAAGGCAAGAAACCACATGCTCCTCAGACTTCTCTTATAGCTAGCCTAGGGTAGGCTGTACAGAACAGAGTTGATTCCTCCCTTATCAGAAAGAAGGAATGTCTTCCCACCTCTCCTTCCCCAGGCTTATTTACTCTGTGGTGGCAAAACGAAGAGCCTGCCTGCCATGAAAATGGTGCTGTTTCCATAAATGAGGCAAGGCATCGTTCCTGTGCCACGGGAGGAGGGTAGCCAGTTTGGTTTAGCACAGCCTGGCCATTCCTGTGTTTAGAAGGAAATGGTTATGAGAGCAGGGTCTTGCTCAGGTTGTGGAGAGCCAGCAGGATTTCCTGGGCTCTGCCTTATCTAGTTCCTTGGAGGGGACTGTCTTCTCCTATGGTTGTAGGTAAACAGGGTGGGGAATGCAGTGTCTGTGGGCAGCAGGGAGCTAGTGCATGTTCTCTGCAAACAGACATGGTAATTTTTATTACTCTTGCGAGTTTTTTCCCCACAGGGCCTTCTGTCAGAAGGCTATTTGGGTGTGTGTCAGAGTGTATGAGTGCTGTATGTCTCCAGTCACTGTATTTTCTCCAAAAAATCAGTATGGGTGCATAGGCTAAGATGATGCATCCTACACAGTGGTGGGGCGTCCAAAAACCCTTGGAGGAAATCAAGTACTTGCACAAACAAGGGCTACAAAGACAAATCTGAATAATGGCCTTTTCAAGGCACAGCTGTATCCAAAGGCAGCTGCTGCTCTGGGACAATTGTATGTTGTAGTTTAACACTTTCTCCTCTGTGTGTGTGTTAAGTGCTGGAGTGACTTTTAGGATCCTGGCTCTTTCAGGTGGGTCATTGCTGACCATCAGTTTAAAATGGGACTGTGAATAGATAATTAGTTTGTACCTCATTAAAATAGGTGGCCAGTCCAAACTGTGGCAGAGACCAACTTATCTACAACCTATTGCCCTTTGCTTAAACAATGCAGCCTTTTAAATCCTGCCATATTGCTGGTGGGACTTGGTTTGTGTCCTTCGTACCCTCCAGACCTCCCTGTGTAAATGGGACTGATGAAATGCTCTGAACAGATCAAGCACCACAACAGCACAGCCCACGGTGCAAGAGCTGAGTGTCTGCAGTAGCAAAGCACTGGCAGCTGTCCCACCTCCTCTGGGATGCAAACACCAATGCCTTTTCAGTGGACACCCAGCTATTTGGAGCACACAATTATTATGCCTGCATCATGTTCATACAGCACCAAACTCTGGCTCCCCAGTGGAAAAGCTTCTGGATGTCAACAGATTCTCTTTTTTTCCTGTGTTAACCCTTTGTTGTACCCAGTTGTGTACCTAGTTCCTAGGCCACACTGCTTATAGCCCTGCAGGTATGTGCCAGTCCCAGCAGCACGTGGTCCTTTAGAAAAAACCTTTCACTTTGCCCTGATGAAGCTGTTCATAAACACTGATTAGCTTCTCTGCCAGTTTATCTGAGTGAGCTGCTTCATAGATACTTTTGAATTCTTTTATATTCAACTGGCTTCTATTTTGATGTATTCTGTGAGTTACAGACCTTTAACAAAGGGTATTGATTGCACCCAAAAATGTGTTTCAGATGTAATCCTAGAATCACAAGAGAATGGAGAGCAGAGCTGGAGTGAGAAAAAGGCTTTGAGTTCCAGCCTGGCATGCCAACAAAGTTAATTGTCTGTGGAGTGAAGCAGTAGCTGAATAGATGTTTTTGGGTTGTGGCTGACACGCTTGGGTACTGATGGCATTTTCAGGACCTGCCTCAGAGAGGTCAAATTCTCACCAGATTGACATACTTTGCAGTTCTAGTTCATTACATCTCTAGCAGGAGAGGATGGTGTGAAAACAGCTTGT
>VYZP01014293.1:1477-29582 GCA_013400635.1 Hypocryptadius cinnamomeus
GAGCAACAGGGAGGTAATGGATCATCTTCCATGTAATTTCTGCATTACATTACACATCTGTTGCACATCACCTTGTGCAATAAGGTTGCAATAATCCTTTTCAAACAAATTTTGTTGATCTTGTGAGTCATATGAGAAAATGGAAAGTTTTAAATGGTTGACAAGTCTGTTCTGAGTTTAGAGATACTACCTTCCCCTTTCTATCTTCTCTTACCTAATTAGAATGTGTTTTCTGGCCTCTTTTGTCTCCTAACACAGGTGTAAAGAAGTAACTTCCACAAATGCCTCAAAATTTTCCTTTGTGCATACTTGTTTATTAACTAGCATGTTTATTAACTGCATAAATAATTCTTCCACATATTATATTGAGCATTTCTTAACTGTAAGACAGTTGAGACCAAAACTGAACAAACTTACCTTGATTATCAGCACCAGAAACCTGCCATGGAGATTTTTTCCTCAGGAAAAGCTTTGCTAGCAAAATCTATTCCTTCAAAGTCTGCCTAGCTCAGCTGATTTTGAAAGGCAGGAATTAACAACTTCTCAATACTCCTTGATGAGTAGGACAGAAGCATTGCATAGTTGAGGCTATAATCTTTTCAAGTGAGAGCTGTCATAAAAGCTGTCATATGAATTTCCAGGTACAAAATCTAAAATTATTTAGGCTACCGCTTAGAAGAGTCTGGGCCAAGTAGAAATAAAACTAACTTCCTAATTTAGTTTTTACTAGGTTCAAAATTTGTTACTATTATATTTGCTCTCTCTGATACGTCTGGTTCTTCATCTAATATCAAGTTGGAAGAAACCCTGAAGTTAGAATCTCTTGAGTTCTGACATGAACAACTCGGTGTTGAAATTTCTTGTTAAGCTCTAATGCTGTATTCCAGTTCTTCAGAATTTCATCTGTGTGAGACATGTATCTTGCATCTGCCATAAAAGACTCTGGCACTGATAGAGCTGGACACCTGATTCCTAGCTGAACTTTGCCATTTCTGCTGTCTGAATGTGTCTGTGTAGGAGAGAGATTATCTTTTGTTTGTATTTTTCTTTCTCCTTGGCTCTATTACTACACTATAAAATACCACTTCATGCTTGGTGTTAACGCATATCTAGCAATGTGATCACTAAGATGGAGCATTACAAGCAGGAAAAATCCAAATTAAAAACTTACCCTGGCCTAAAGAGGAACCACATGGTTATGGGGAGGTCTCTTTTAAAGTACACTGGAATATGTTTTGTTTCCTCCTTAGATTTCTCTCGTGTGAACATGGGCATTCATACAGCTTTAAAAATACTGAGAAACAAAGTGGACTTGCAGCATTTTTGTGGCTATGTCACAATGTTGAATCCTTCAAGTCAAAATGCTAACAGAAAGCTGAGTGATGCTTCTGATGGAAGAGGTTGGTTACCAATAATTATCTTTTTTATCTGTGTCCCCTTAATTTGACATATAGTCACTTAAGCAAAGGATTAAATTCTTTGATTTGAAACTCTACAAAATACTATCCAACACAGATGGGAACTAATTTTGAGTATAAATTCATTGGCAGTAGGCTTACTTCCTAATTCTTCCTTGAGACTGGCTCAGAAATACCAAATACAGATTGTTAAATGACTGAACTATAACAGTCAATTAAGGGAAGAAATACTTGTTGAAATATAAAAAAATAGTTACATTTTTATATGCCAGAGCTTAATCTTTCATAAGTGCTGAGGATCCCTAAATAACTCTTCAGTCCCACAATGAGTCCAGCCCTATGTTTCTCCCTGTCCCTTCTTCCAGTTTTATGGCTTTATAGTCCTTGGATAAAGGTAACTAAACTTCTATTCATGTGCATATTTATATAAGAATTACTTTGCCTTTAGGAGAGACTGAACTGGCATCAGGATCTGATGTAAATGGGAGCACAGAATCATTTGAGATGGTAATAGAAGAACCTTCAATGGATTCTGCAGTCAAGCAAAGCCTTGAAGGTAAAAACATGGCAAATGGCTTGTACTAAACATTACCTTGTTTTTAAGGATTTGAATTCATTGTTTGATTATTCTCTGGGACAAGTCCCATGTGAAATTCCTCTTCAGATTCCCTTAAATATTTGAGCAGCTCAGTAAATGAGCTGTCTTTAAAAAGCATGAGGTGTCCAGTGGATCCAGATCTAAGATTTTTGACCCCAGAATGAGCTTGCTTTCTTTCTTTTTCTTACACTTGGTTATCTCTTGTTCTTTCTGTAGTACCCACAACTGAACTGGAATGGGTTCCCCTGGAATTATGCTTTGGCATTCCACTTTTCAGTTCTGAGTTGAATCAGAAAGTCTGCAGAAAAATTGCCACTCACGGATTATGTAGAAAAGAAAGGTGAGCTATAATTTACTGGTTGCAGGTTTAACAGATGGTGTGTCTGGAGCTTCTGCAAAAAGAGATACCTACAACTCAATGACTATAAACCAAGACTGAGCTATGTTTATGGAGTAGCTAATTCTGATGTGTAAGAGAGTTGGTTTTTGGCTCATAGATGTGTGCAACTAGTCTTCACTTGTGGTAAGATTAAGATTAGGCTTTTTTTATAGTTTCTGTAAAGCAAAAATTAATTCTTTGTTGTAAACTGTCTATAAGCAGATCAGGAAAAAAGTAAATTTGGGTGCCTTCCTACTCGTTTTTCTTTCCTAGCCTAGCACAGGCTTTTTTTCCTCCTCCTAACTGTTCTAGAGTGGGGGAGGAGAGCTTGCTGGTAATGCTCTGATGTAAAATGCATTTAGCTCTTATGGAAATTTTCTTTACTGTTGGTATCATACTTGATAAGTTTAGTCATGGCTTAGGATCCAGCTATCTAATGCTTTTTACTGCAGCTTTTCTTTATGAAAGATTATTCTTTCAACAATGGGATTTTGGTGTTTGTTTCTTTTGTTTTGTCAGGTGGGTTGGTGGGGCTTTTTGTGGATCATTTTTTGTGGCTTTTTCTTTTCCCTAAGGCCTGGTTCTGGAAATCAAAAGTAAAGCTGCTTGAAAATAAGACTTAAGTCTCTTATTATAGTAGTTGACCTGCTTTTAACAGTGTGTCACTAATAAACTTCTTAAAAGTCATGTTACCAGGCTGTCCTAGATAAGAATGAGTCTGGTATATTACTTATTTTATATAAAATAATATTTTTCAATTGCAGTAGTTTCATTTTATTCAGTGTAAATGGTGTGGAAAATAGCCTGACTAGACTCAAAAGCAGATGAGTCAAGCACCTCTTCAGTGATGACAGTATTATCAAGCTTTATATGTGAAACCTTTTGTCACATGATGTTAGATACTACTGGAGTTATTTGTGAGCAAGTTAGTACAAGGTTACTTTACTGGTAAAAAATTGTGTACCTTGACTATAACTTCTTTTGTTTTGCTTTTTACAGCCTTCAAAAACTCCTACATTCCAGTAGAAAGCTGTCTCTTCAGGTCCTTAATTTTGTTCATTCATTCCAGGTAAGGAGCAATAATCCAGATGTTAATTGTTCTGTATGACCTATCATCCTTTTCTGCCCTCTTCCTTGCCTTTCTTGGGTGTATGAAAACATACATGGTTTATTTGCCTTTTCTTTAAATGGTAACTGTATTAAGCACTCAAGAACTATTTGAAGGACAAAGGAAGTACTTCCCTATCCCTTTTTTAGCCTCATTTAATACTTGACTCAACTCTGTGGTTGCTTCCACTGCGTAATTATTTTCATTGCTTTTATGGCACTTGCTCAGCAAAGTTGTCCTTCACTCCTCCTGTTGTAACCCAGCCTACTCTTCTGGTTATGTGGTGGCTGCTTGGATATGTTGGAGAGATTTACTGCAAACCAGGGAGATGCTAAATTTATCTACCTCTCAAATCAATGTTTCTGTATAAAAAAATAAAATACATTAACATGGATTTCATGCCAGTTACTTTTGTACTTGTCCTAAGATCCTCTACACCTTAGTGTTCAATGAGTGTAAATATGTAAAACTACAGATTCTGGAAGGATTTTTTAGGAGTGTGGGTAGGAAAAAGGGATCTTGTGTAGTAAGCGAAGAGGAATGTCAGGTCTACAGCCTGCACTAATTCTGCATGGAAGCAAGCCATGTGTAACATGGAATCTGCTTAGGTGCTCTGTGTTATGATACTTTTTTCTAAAACTCTGTTTTCAGTAAGATAATGAATTTTCAGGTTACTTAACCAGGTAGTGTTATGGATGGTGTCATCCTGAAACTGTTTCCTGATGAGAATGTTAGAGATTCCCAGTAGGTTTGAAGCCCTGAAACCAACTGTCAGTCTCAAGTGACTCCTGTCCTAATGTGTTAGATGTTATCTTTGAGATACACTTTTCTAGATGATGTCCCTAGAAAAGGAAAAAAAAGGTGCTGCTCTGAGTTTTAAGATGAGAAAACCAAACTTCTGGGAAATAATACCCCTCAGCATATGGTCAAGTAATTTCCTTCGAATACATGTATCCATCTCAGCATGGTACAGGATGAATAGATAGTCTGATAGATGTCCTGAGATTTTAGAGCTTTCCATTCATTTTTTCTAGGTCTTCAATTTTAAGTCTCAAGCTTCCCTGAAGGTTTCTTGGAAACCAAATCCTGCATGCAAAGATGCAGCTGAGGCATCTGTATACTTACTTCATTTTGTTTATTCTGTTTTTGCTTCCATAATTATTTGGTATTCACTGGATTATAGTAACACACTTCAGAAACTCAAAGTGTATTTGCAGATTAGATTAACCTGTCATATTCTTTGTTTTTAAGACAGGGTTTTCTTTGTTTTGCTTTTAGGAAGGTATTTCAACCCTGGATCAGCTCCATGATGCTGGCCCTTCAAGTTCACTTCTGCAGCCGATTTCTGCAGACATGGGTGTTCCTCTTCCTGCCAAGAATCTCATGTTCAAGGAAGGTGTATTATCTGAATGGAATGGATGGGCCCCTTCCTCAGTTTTTTTCAACCACACCTAGGGAACAGGTCAAATAGAGGTTCTTGTGCATTGATCACTAAATGCCTTTCTTCTGTTATGGTTAATTCCTAGTGCCAACCACTAAGAAGTGTATGCTGCTGCTGCAGCATAACCCATGTAAAAATAGTGTTACAAAATGTGTTGTGTTGCAGTACTGGGGAAGTACTTAAACTGTCTAGAACTTGTTACTCATTACTGCATATCTTGCTGCAACAGAGAGCTTTTTAGCTGTCAGCACTATTTTTATCTTGAGACAATCTTTCTTTTATAACTAAACATGCCCTTTCTAGGCTTTCTGATGATTGTTAAATTTCTATGCTGTCACCACAAAATTGCAATAGTAGTTTTCTATGTTCGTTACTCAGACATAAATTCTGTTTAGTTTTGTACTGTATTACTGAAAATATTTCTGTATAAAAGTAAGAGATTTGGCTCTTCCTCTGAAAGCTCAGTGATACCAACTGATTAAATAAAAATATCATGATGATATGGGGCATTAAGGATTGTTGAATTCTGTAGTTCAGCTTAATGGTGGGGCCTTGAGAAATCAGTACAATGGAAGGAGGAGGCTGAGTTAGTGCAGACTCAACGTCCTGCTGATGACCTAAGGCCACTTTGAAGATGAGTGGTGCATTTCCATCTCTGCCAGTATTTGGTGAAGGTATGGAATTGTGGAAGGTCTGAGGTGGTTATCTCTGTTTGCAGAGTTCTTAATCATAATGGATTCATCCTTCTCTTGGTATGAAACCAGGAGTGTCTGAAATTTGATCCCACTTGGAGACTTCAGCTGTAATTTGAAGCTGGTGATGATTCCTGTGGGAAATTCCTGTTGTCATAAAGTGAGTTTAAGGTAGATAACTAGTTCTGTCCTGTTAATTAATGTTTGAAAGAACAGAGCTCTTGATTTTTCACATCAGTTGTTAGGAAAGGAAGATAACAGCGGAGGATGTGAAGACAGAAAATTCAGTGAATCTGTGTTCCTTGAACTATTAGCTGTTGATCATGAGAAAAAATTAACAGTAAGCTTTTTCATCTAAAATCATGTTCTGGCTCTGTTTGTAGGGGATGACTTTATGTAGCATGACTTTAATTTGTTTATATTAGGTATTAACAACTTTTTGCCAGCTTAAAAAAGTCTGTTCCATTAAGCACACAAGGAGGACGAGGAATGTAGTTTGTTAAGGCTTCTCTTCTGGCTCCCTTCTTTACTAGAACTGCCTTTTTGTTTTAAACAGTCATAACTAAAAATGAGACTTAATCATCCTGTCATTACTATCCTGCAATACACAGTGGGTCAAGGATCTGTGGCACAGATAGTGCTGAACAGCAGCAAGGAGAAAAATGGCAACATTTGGGTTTGTATCCAGTTCTGCGTTAAAAAAGCATGTCAAAAGCTTGAAGAGGACAAATGTACAAATGTATAGGATAATGCAGTGACTTAATTTACAGTTGTGAAGATCCCATTCTTTTTCACTGACATTATGTACATTCCTGAAGTGTGAGCATAGGACTTGTGCTCTAAGAAACTGGAAATCTGTAGTACTTCAGTTTGCTCAGTGCTGCTTTCTTACATCAGTTTTGTGTTGAAATTTTACCAGCAACAGCTGAACTTAGCATTCTGCATATATCACAGTTACATCACCCATATAAAGTTGATAATTTACACTACTGTGACTTTTTGTACTGGACATACATACTCTCTATAGCAGTTTTTAAGTTGCCTTATTTCCTCCGAAGTAAATTGAAGAGGAATTGGATGTCAATCTGCTATAAATGGTTGAGAAAACCTTTACTGTGAGAACTGTTACATGGAGATGGAGCCAATACCTGGCACTGCAGAGGAATTAAGCAGTAGTGATGGCTTACACTTCCAGGGCTATAGATGTTACTTTAAGTGCTACTGTGAGCTGCAGTAGGTGAGCTAGTTTGCTGTATTGTATTAAATTTTGCCATGCACTATCCATACTAGTATGTAAAGTTGTATGAAAGTTTGAAAATAGATGAAAACTTACTGTTCCCACTGCATATTCTTCAGTGTTGCTAAGTGAAGGATATTATCCTTTGTTACTAGGTTGTCTAAAGTTTCTCAATAAAAGTAGTCTGCTCCTCAGACCTGGTTAATACCCATAAATCTTACAGTTAATGGTGAGAATTCCAGATGTGTTGCAGTTTGTTAGAACTCAAGCCACTCTTACTTAGGGGCTTCAACACTAGTTTAGGAGCTTAAATATTCAAATCTGCATATCTGAAGTTTACTGAATAAATTGTAACCAAAGAAGTCTGTTGAAATTCCTGAAACTCTATTACAGCAACAGTGATTGGGATGGTCAAGAGGCTTCAAACTATGTGACTTTTGTTTTAAATATGGTGTAAAAACCCAACAGGTCTCAAAGATCTTCATACCAAAAGAATCTATTTTATATTGTATTGCAAATAAAGAGAAATTAAATCAATTTCTTTTCTTCAGGTAGTTTTATTGACTGGGGGAAAAAATCACATGCATTACACACTGTAAAGCTGTTTTAAGTTTCTGTTTCAGCAAGATTTTTAGCTTGAAGAAGACAGTTTGGCTTTGTGCTCTGGCACAACCCAAGTAGTATTGAAGCTAGATGGATATACCTGAAGATGTTCAGGAGCCAGCTAAGAAGTGTGTTACGTTTGTTTTCAGGTTTTTTTGATCATGATTTATTGCACTTTTTTCCCTCATTGTTCTCAAATTTTCCCTTACTTTCTTGTTCAGTGTTTCGAATGGTTTGTATTTTGGAAGTTTTAAGTACAACTGTAACTGAATACAGTTGTGCTCTTCTAGTGTGACATTGTTAATATTATACATTGAATTGTACAAAGTCTGTGTTCAGTTAAATTATTGACACATGTAACAAATGTTTACAAATAAACTGTGGTGTAGGTCAAACCATGTGCAGAATCCTTCTCATGCAGCACTTTCATTCTTGGGCACAGAATCATGTCCCTCTGTCACTGTAGTGCTCAAGCCACCAGATGTCATTGAGCATCTTTCCCCAGTACACCTGCAGTTCTGCAGAGGTGCAGTTTCCCCAGTGCAGTCCCTCTGTTCTGGTGTTGTCCTTCCCAGCCCGGGTACTTGTCCTTCCCCTTCTCAGAGGCTGAGAGCATTGTGCATGCTGCATCTCCTCCAGCCACACCTGAAGCTGTAGTTTTAGATGCTGGGTATTTGAAGGCATTTGTGCATGTGGTGCATTACCTGTTTGCTTTGGCTAAAGATGTTTTTGACTAGGAACTTGAAAGAAATGAGATGAAAATTGTTTATGTAAGGTAATGCAGGCCAGGGATTAATTTTAGCAGTATAACTGCAATGAATCTGATGTCAGTATGAAAAATACAGACCTAGATGGTGAAAGAAATCAAATAATCTCCTCCTGTGTTTAAACCTTCCTTTATTCTAGCCTGGATTTTCTTGAGAATGTGTATGTAACTACCTTTTTCTATGTTTTCCCTCTTCACCGTTTGTTCCACTTGGACTCTCCCAATGTGTGTGTCTAGCTTTGTCTTTGTGATAGACCTCAAGGCTCCTTTTGGACCAGAAAGAAATGCATCTGGTTTTATTGTGCAGCACTTGAAGCTAATGTTAATACTTCCCCAATCCTCTGGAACAAAGCCAAGCTTCTTAATGCTTCTTGGAAATGGCTTTGGGGGACTTTGATAATCAAGATTGCTTTCTTAGGAGCTACTTGGTACAAAACATGCCTTTTGGAGATGGTCCTCCTGGTGAGGGCAGGTTGAGGCTGGGCAGGGTGTAGGAATGGAGCTGGGCCTGGAGACATGAAGGCCTTGAGGATCTGCAGTGAGGTGCTGAGCTCGGGGTTCTTCCAGGTACACACGGAGCTGAGTGAGGTGGCACAATGGCCCTGGGCTGTGCCAGCCGAGTCTGCCCTCAGCTGCACAGGCATGAGGGCTGTGGGGCAGCACACCCCTCCTCCTGTGCACACTCCTTTGACCCTGCAGAGCTGCACAGAAGTGAATCAAAACTAGCATCCTGAACAGGGTGATGGTGGCATTAGTTTGTGACAGCTTTAATATGTTATTATATTCAACTGGGAAAAAATGGAAATGAGAAGAAACTAATGGGAATGAGGGGGAAAGAAGAATAGTCTAGAAAAAGTGTTGGGAAAAGGGGGGAAACATCTTTCTGATTTATGTCCTAGAGCTTGCTCTTAACAGAATAAAGAAGTGGAAATGCATCTCTTAATTACCGTGTTCAGGGACTCTTCCCTGCCTAAACAAGAAGGGAAAGAAGCTAGAGGCAGAAATGAGAAGTGCCAAGGTTGTGAGCAGAGTGGGAAGTAGGGTGTAAAAATGGAACTGGAAAGTACTCTTGATAGCTTATTTTTTCAGCTTTCTGAGCTTCAAACAATTAGCATTAATTGGCCTGGATTGTATGTTCACGAGATATATTAAAAAAAACTGTTGAAAAAGTATTGTATGTAGTATTACTCCGTGTAATGTATGAAGTATTACTCCAGTAATTTGTGAATTAATTCTGATCGAGTAGCTGTTGTACTCTGAAGCCATCTGCTTGTTTAACTGTAGCCCACAGCGTGAGTGATTTAGGACAACAGGAATGGGTTTCTAGACACACAAATGTCCTGTAGGTGTCAGCACTTCTCTTGCTATTTTCCTGATTTGCAGCAACAGGAGTAGCAGGGAAAAACTGGATTTTTTTATTTATTTTGGTTGGTTGGTTTTTTTAAATTAAAAGTATTCAAGTGGATATTTGCTAGTGAATACTATTGAAGCAAAGTTTTATATAATTAACAGGAACTAACAGGCAGAGTTCTCCTTACTGGATAAAGGGGCTTCAGAAAATTGATTTGGTTAAAATGCTACTTGCAGAATATCATGTAGCTGTTTATAAAACTGTCAAAATAATAGGACTAAGCCTTTGGTAAATATTGAAACAAATGACACTCACCAGTTGTAATGTGCTCTGCCATATGTGACAGCATCTCTGAGGTTAAGCATTAGCTCCAGGTTGGCAGAGTTCTGACTGCTGAAGTAGTCATGAACATGGAATGAGACATAGGACTTCCATGCAACTTGTCCACATTCATGTTTGTTCATCTGTAAATCCAACAAAGGCAGGCTTTCACCAACCCAGCCTTCCTGGAGCACTGGAGTCCAGCTCTGAAGGGTGACTCAGCAGTCAGTAAATGTGTGTGACTCAAGTGTCTGAGCAGCATGGGGAACTGGGGTCTGAGACACCTTGGAAGCAGGAGGAGAAACATGGTTTAGCCCAGTGCTGTTCACAGAAGATTTATTTTATAATCATGGTTGGGAGGATGGAAGAGTTAATTTAAACCATCTTTTAATGCATAGGAAGAAAATAGGCATGTCTTGGACTTGGTACTCTCAGCAGCCTGGCAAGTCTGATGATATTAGCACAGCCATTTGATTCAGAAAGAGATTTGGGATTTGTGTTTAGAAGACTGCTGAAGTTCAGTTTTGTAGCATTCCATGCTTTTCTTGCTCTACATTGAGCCTGGTTAGCAATTTGTCTAGGTTGTCTCTGTATTTCTGGCTTCATGAATTACTAAAGAGCTCTTTCCCCTGACACTTGTTTCCAAGGCAGTCCAAGAAAGTATTAATAGCTGAATTTCCATACGGCTGTTTCTAAAGTATTGGTTTCTTTGGATAAGGAGTGTGATTTTGTTGGCTCATATTCTTCATTAGACCAACACTTCTTGCCCTCTTCCTAGAGACCTGATGTCACAATTATGCAGAATATGTTCTGAGAGGACTGAGGGGATGTCAGTGACAAAACTGAAGGTTTATCCATGGTATCACATTAACATGTGATAATATTTCAGAAGGGGGAATTATCCCACATTTTCATCTCTAATCTTCAGAACAGATGCATCTGAGATCCATCATTGAACAGATGGCAGAATCTGTAATTCAAGCATTCAGTGCACTTGTCTTCAGGATGCCTGTACAGGAGGTGAAGGTGCCATGAGGTGTGAGTGAAGCCAGATAAAATAGAGCCAGTTCCTCTGGACAAGATGGTCTGGAGCTTATCTTTTTACTTGAGCTTATGCATTGAAATAATTAATTTAACTGTGTCAAGCTGCAGATTGACTTGGTGAAGCCAGCAACTCCTGAGGAGGTCACTAAACCTGTTTTCAGTGAGGTGAGTTGGGCAAAGGCAGCCAGCCCTGTGCAAAGCCAGCAGCAGTGAAGAGCTTGGTCTTGGCGACAAAATAGACCCATGAGGCTGCATAAATACATGAAGTGCCCAAGCCAACTTTTACAAGCAGTGCTGCACAGAAAATGCTGATTTGCTGAAAGGGAAGAACTGCATGGGCCTGAGATGCCTGGATGTGTGCAATGGATCCTTTTGATTGATGATCATCCATTGCTGATCAGACTTAGTCCCTGCTCTGAATCAGGTGTGCCATTATTCTGAAGTAATATCATCTTCTTTGCTGCAACTATTATAATTCATATAAATAGTTGCATATTATGGAATAAAACTCTGAAGCCAGAAATTAGAAAAAAAATCAGCATGCCACATAAGAGAATTGTTTATAGTCTGGCTCTGAGTTGGGCAGAACAGCTGCTTTGTTTATCAAGGGGAAAATCTAGCTACTGCCTTCTTAGGATGCAGAACAAACTGTTACTTTTTTCATAAATGGATTTTTAACTCCCAGCCAGTGGGACCAGAGTGCTACTGATACTGGAAGAGCACCAACTGCTGCCTGATAGGGCTTTAAAAGGTTGCAAGCAGCAGGCAGGGCTTCTCCAGTCCTACAGAGAGCGGCCTTGCATTTAAAAAATAAGACTAATCTATTAGAGAAGTGCTGTTGTGTCTGATTCTCCTAGGGTAAAAGTCAAGAGCAGCTACCCAGGAGCTCCTGATTTTTAGAAAAAAACTTTTTTTCCTCTAAACACACCTTCTGCCTTCCTATCTCTCTGTTCATGACTGAATCTCCATCTGCAGAGAGTGGATGAGCTTGGTGTGGAAGTTTAAACTTCTGACTGCAGCTCCTGGCTTGGCTTTTCTTTGTCTTTACTTTCCTTCATCTTTACAAGTGCCCCAGGGCTGAGGAGGCCCCTGCTGTGTGCTGGTGTGTGCTGCAGCAGTGGTCCCTCACTGCCCCCGAGGACCCTGGCAGGTGCTGGCCTGGCAGCCTGAGCTGTGTCCCCACCTGGCCAAATGCCACCTCCCAGGAATGACAAGCCCTTGGTGTTCAGAGTCCAGCTGCCAACAGCTGTGTGTGCCTGTACCCCCATGGGGGGAACACCATCACTCCCTCTGTGCTTAAAAGGGACCCCTGGACCATGTCAGCAGTGTCCAAGCCCTTTGGACCATGCCACAACAGCATTCACAGGGCTGGATTCCCTGCTGCCTATGGCAGTGGGGTGGGGGCTGGCTGGCTCACAAACCCAAGCTGGGGCCGTAGCCTGATGGATTACCTTAAGTAATTTGTAGACAGGTGTCCCCTGGTTATGCTTTGCTTTTTTGTGGGCTAACAGTCAGGTAGTATTTTGTGGGAGGAGGGAAGGAGAGAGATGGGAAGAAATGATTCTTAGTGCAAGGATCTTATTAGGAAAAAACTCAAGAATTTTTAATGCTCCTAATAGTTTTCCATTTGCTGGAGTAGAGAACAGCTCAGGTGGATTTCTTAAAACATTTAGATGATAAGTGTAGTTTGATTAAATGCTATGTGGTCTGCTGAAGCTTTGCCATGATGGAAAAAATCTCCCCTTCTGAGCTCAATTAGTCTGTATGAGATCAATTAGCAGCACTGGTGAGATGATTCAAGAAAAGGAGCCTAACACTGGGGTACCTCTGGGCTCTTAGCAGGGTTGCAGGAAAGGAAGCATAGAAATAGATGGTGCAATGCAACTGAGGAGACCCACAGGAATTGTATTGCTGCTGCTGCTGCTGCATTCTGTGCTGGGACTGTAGGACCAGCACTGTTTTTGCAGATGTTTCCACTCCATTTCATCTGTCCCTGCTGTCAAACCCATGACTTGCTCCATGTTGGTATTCCAGCACATAACAGCTCTTTGGGAAGGGCTTTTCCCCACAGCAGAGCTGTGTCTGTCAGCTGAGGCTCCTGCCTGTGCCTCACTTCTCCCCTCCCCATCCCACTCACAGGGCCTTTACCATGCTTGACAAGAGATGGAAAGGAAATGTGTCCCAAACTGCTCCTGAGCACCTTGGGGTCCTGTGGCCCCAGAAAGGTCTTTGCAGGACCATGGTTGGAAGGGACAGCTGGTCACTGGGCAGCTGTGGCTGCTGGGATGTTCAATAACCAGCAGAGAGGACTCAAAGTAGTGTAGTGTCTCTAAGTAGTGGTGTCTCCTAAAGGTGTGCACTGAGAACAGAGGCTTTCAGAGCTGCAGAGATTATGTAGCCATTACATTTCAAAAGATTGCTCTGTGAACTAGAAAAATTTAAAGATTGATGTTGTCAGAAGCCTTGCAAAGTATTAGAAGGGGGGTTATATGCATGGAAAAAATGCAGCAAGCTTATTTTTAATTCTGTGGACCCTTTTTAATTGTTTTATTTGCATCTCTGAAACAGATCTTTCCAATCATAATCACTACAAAGCTTTAATTTTTCTGGAACAGGGAATTGAGTGGCATCTCAGGAAAAGAGTAATTATTCTTGAAAGAGGAGACATCATTCTGAAATAGGGTTATTTTTAACCTGGGATTAGGTGTCCCCATGAGGTGTTACACTGCCATACCTGAGCCAGTGGTTGCTCTACTGGAGCATTGCTTGCCCCTTCCTCAGTCCTCATGTCTTCTTACAGGTTTCAAATGCTTAAATTTTGCTTTGTCAAACTGCCTATCCAACTTTATATGCAAATGAAGGGAAAAATGACAGAGTGCTTCAAAGAAATCATCAGATGAGCTTACCTCTCAAGGATGTTTTTGATCTCATACATGTCTGGTAAAGACTGTAGCTATCCTCCAGGGTCAGGCTTGGCTTAGGAAAAAAAGAAAAAAGATTTTGCAGAACCAGGCTCCTACCTCCAAATTAGTTTGGACTTTTGCAGGTAAACATGTTGAAATGTATTGACATAGGGGATACAACCACCTCTTCCTGTCTCCCATCCTGTGTTCCTCAGTAAATGCCTGCCCCAGGGAGCTCTGCAGAGGTTGGACATCCTGCAATTTGCTCACTGTGCAAAGCTGCTCAGTAGAGACCCATCTCTATGCAGAGAGTGGCCCAGCTCAGCTGATTTCAGCCTGATTTAAGAGATCACTAAGAATGAGGCTTCATCTTCTGGGCTCACTTGGTTGTGAGTCAAAGCAATGGAGAGCCTGAAATGGAAACCATCCAGAGTTTGGAGGCAATGGCTTCATGGATAGCGTGGTCACAGGTGACTTTTGGGGTTGAGATTGCAAGGGTTGAGATTGTAGCATGTTTGTGTTCCTGTTCCTTCAGTTTTTATAGTCTTTTTCTCTTGAAAAATGTTTAAAAGAGGAAGGAGTGAATGGTGTATGACACTGAAGTAATACTGGAGATCATGTCCCACTTGGGAATATTTCCTGGGGGTTTTGGCTTTTTCTAGCAGCTCCAGTGAGCCAGTTTGATGTCTTCACTTCTCTGACACCTGACACGTGCACACAGCAGCAGGGAGATAGAAAGGTTTTCTCTTGGGTTTCATTGAACTCCCAGAGGAATTTGTGTATCTCCATTCTGAGCATGGTTGTGATATATATTTAAAATGTTCGCTGTGAGGATATATATCTATCATCTCCTTGCCATGATCCTGTAACCAAATACCTAATGGTCCCCTGGCTTCAACAGTCAGTCCCAGGAAAGTGCTTTCTTGAATTATCTGGCACTATAAAGCAATTACAATCTTAGGACATTTCACCTTGACAAAATGGTCAAAATGTGCATTTGGGGAACATTGTGCAATTTTAACCTGCCCTGATGTGGATGACTGGCACTGGTGTTTTATGCTGGGGGTGAATTAGATTTCTTTGCTGACTTATTGCTCTGCAGAAAAATTAAAACATTGTCCTCAGAGTGGATTTACTTTTTCATGCAGTGGGTAGGGGGAAGTTGTGGTGCTGCCTTTGGAAACATTAGCCTGGAGAAAAGGAGACTCAGAGATGACCTTATTACTCTCTACAATTTCCTGAAATGTGGATCTAGTCAGGTGAGGGTTGGTCTTTTTCTCCAGGCAGCACTGACAGAACCAGAGGACACAGTCTCAAGCTGTGCCAAGGGAAATATAGATTGGATATTAGGAGAAAGTTTTTTTACAGAAAGAGTGATAAAGTACTGTAATTGTCTGCCCAGGGAGGTGGTGGAGTCATCATCCCTGGATGTGTTTAAAAAGAGACTGGATGTAGCACTCGGTGCCATGGTTTAGTTGAGGTGTTTGAGCATGGGTTGGACTCGATGATCTTGAAGGTTTCTTCCAACCCAGTGATTCTGTTGGGGACAGCCAGCCCGTGACTGCAGTGATCTGGCATCCTGTTGTTCAGCTGCTCTTGCGTTGCCTGACTGATAAACCATCCCAACACTCTGGATACAACAAGCAAGCACAGCCCTTTGCAGGTGCTTCCTCATTTTGCCACCCTGAGCTGCAGTGCTCTGGAACGTGTCCCCGCACACCCCAATTGTGGAAGGGAATGCAGAAGTCTTGGTGCTCGAGCTACCATTCATTACCCTCATTTTTTCTGCATCTCTGTCATGTTAATGGTGAGCTACACTGGCATGAAAGAAAAGAACAAAATAGTTGGCTTTGGATATTTAGAAATTGGAGGAGTTTGTTAATGTCTGTCCCTGGGATGTCCCCATTCTCACATGTACAGAACAGGAAGCGTGCTCTGGAATTTCATAGCACTGCTTGCAGCTGTCTGTGCCCAGCCCTGGTCCAGATGCTAACATTTCTGCAGGTAGAGTACAGTCACCAGGATCCCAGCAGGCTTTTTATCTCCTTCTCCAAACACATCTAAATTCCCATGTAATTATGAAGCCATCATGCTAATTACAGCTGTGGGAAAAGGTTGTCCCTATCTGCCAACAGTTCCTCTGCATTGCTGAGGCACAGGTCAGGCTCGGGAAGAATTAATTTCACTGTATTTAGTCACATTAGCAGTTCTAGGCTTTATTACTGCAGCAGCACAGACACCCTCTGTGAGCTCATTGTGCTGCTGTGTGTCACACCTGGGCTTGGGGCCTCAGGGCTCAGTCAGGCTGTGTGAGGCTGTCTGTGGATGGGTGATGTGGGGAGCAGGCTCAGGACAGGGATTACAGTTTTGAGGGAAGGAAAGGACACTTAAACCAAATGAAAATGGATGAAGGTCTTCTGTGGTTTGGGATATCTTATTAATATTTAGAAATAGAGCTCCTAGCTCCAAAAGTTACAGAACAATGCTGTGTATCAAGTAATTTTGCTGCAGGCTTATCTTTGCTCTAAGCGGAACAGAAGACAATGACTGTGACTGCATTGTGCCTTTCTATTTTTAAATAAAAATAGTTAGGCCACCACAGACTTTGCTATAAGCAATATATACCTTCTTATTAATAATTAAAAAAAAAATGCTTCACCCACGAAGGTGGAATTTTTAAGGAGTTATAACAAGGTCAGAGAGATCTCCCAGCTGGTAGTGTGATGTTTGCATGGTACCTGCAGAACAGAGTGTTGCTGCTCTAGAATTGATGGAGACCTTTCCCCCTCGACTTAGCCCTTCCCTGAGTTGCTGCCAGAGCTCTTGCCAGGGCTTGAGTCAGCAGGAGCTCAGCTGTGGGTGAATGGAGGAAGATGAGCCAGGAGGTGTTCAGGCTTTGCCCTGCCTCTGTGCTGGGCTGTGTCTAAAAAGCACCAAGCCTCAAAGGAATGAATTTGCTGTAGATTTGCGGACTTGGCTGAACTTTAATTGCCCAGAAAGCTGCTGAAAGGTTGTTCTGCATCCTGCATGGCAGACACAGCCTTGTCTTCAGTGTGAAGGGCTCCCATGTAATGATGCCTGCTGCTATTAAAACCTGGCAGTCTAATGGATATTCTGGAAAGCTGGTAGGGAAGCTCTGTGTGTGACTGTGCAGTGTGTGCATACAGTGCCACACATGTGCTCCTTTCTTCTGTGCCTTCTTTCCCTTCTCTGATGTGTCCCCTGCCAAGTGCCTCAGGAGGAAACGCTCTCAGGTGAGTCTGTGCGTAAAAATGCAGAAAAGCCTCTACCTTATCACCCTGCCAGAGACCCTCCCAAGGGATCCACACTGTCTGGTTCTGTCTGATGCTAAGAGAGAGATATCAAGTCTATAAATTCACAGCAAAAAATCACCTTTGTCCCACTTGATAAGCTGATCTAAACTCCTACATTGAAATGCTGAAGAGCAAAGAAAAAAGAGGTGTTCATGAATAGGCTGGAGCTAATTGAAATCTAAATCTGGTAACACTGTGGAAAAAGCACAACTTTCTATTCTAGGTTCTCCCTCATTTCAGGGCAGATGATTCTCATGAAATGACTAAAATTGCCCAAAGTTGTTGTTGTTCCACACATTATCAGACATGCAGCATTTACATGCCCAGCCAGCATCAATCTCCCCAACCTGAAAAAAGTTGTAAAATACTAAAAAAACCTCTTTATGTTAAGGGATTTTTGTCTTTGACAGTAAAATCAGCAGTATATGCTCACATCATGGGCAACAAGTAGGTTTTCTAAAACACAAAGATGAGAAGCAAGCACAGTTATGTGGCTCCAGGAGGAAACACCAAAGTCCTTTTTATCTGTGGCACCAATTATGCTGCAAGTCAACTTTCTGAAATTTTCAGCAATAAAAAGCAGTTAATTGTATTGCAAATGGCAAAGACTATTCATCAATTCACAGTCCAGATCCTTCTTTTCTTAACTTCAAAGAATACAAATTATTTTAAGAAAAGGAGAACTGAGTTTTGAAGGTAACCTTTTCTTCCCCACATTCCCCAGAACTTTCTCTCACAAATTCTTTAAATACTTTGTACAGTCAATTAAAATTATTATTATAACAATTTATTACAGCTCAGCAGCAAAACACACAAGTGGGACCAAGTGGGACTGCAATGGCATGAAATGTGCCATTTTGCTTGGAAGAAACAAGTGAAAATTTGCAAATATGTCTGTGTGATATTCCTAAAATGGCAGGTCAACCCTTTGAGCTTTTGAATGGATTTGGTTGGAAGCACTCAGGAAGGCAGGAAGCAGATTACCAAAACTGACCTGGGGCTGTCCAGGATGAAGAGCTGTGTGAATGTTCAAAGCACAAAGCAGATCTGAAACACTTGTCTGAATATGGGACTGAGGCTGCATTGATGAACTGAGGCTACAATGACAATGAATTTTGTCATTGTATTTTGCAAGTTTACCATAGTGTCTGCAGATGTCAGCTGAGCTTCGTGGTATTTTACTGTCATATTTAATATTTACTTTTTTACCATATTTTTTTTAACTTCCTAGTGTGATTTTGTGAACCATGTGCCCTGCACTCAACTTGATATTTTTATCAAACCATCCTGGTGGAAGACTAATGGGAAATAAAACTCAACCCAAATATGTATGAAGCATGGTCATACTATAACAATTTATATCTTTAAAACCTATTAGGCTGTTGTAGACAGGGCTTGTATGTCTATTTTATGCACAGGAACATGGACTGGTATTAGTTGTTTTCGCAGCTCTGGGTGGAGTTGCATCTCTGAGAATGTAATGCAGAAAGGATTGGAGGGTTTAGTATTTGCCTGCTAAAAGAGTTTTATTTAAGTGACTGTCTTCCCTGGCACTTATAATCCCTGCCTAACACCTGCTGCCCTGATGCTGGTGTTGTAGTTCTCTACAAGGTATTCAAGATTTGTAGAGGTTGCTGGGATTTCTGTAAATGGATTTTAGTTATCTGTTCTGAAGAGGTTGAAAAGGCACTGAATTAGACTCTGGAAGAGCTGTTTTTAGTTTTACAGATCATTTGAGCGTGACACTCACTTTTTCCAAAAAAAAAAAAGGTAACTGAGATGAATATTAATAGAATAATGCAGTTTTTGTATTTTGAGCAAAGAAAATTTAAAATGTAAAAATCCAAATAATATTTTTAAGTTAGACACAAACTTTTCAATCTTTAGAAATTTATTGACTTGCGATTGCAAACTTATCTTATGTGTTTGAAGCAAATACTCGGTGCTGAAAACCCAGAAATATGTTTGTGAACCTGAGTTGCAGTCGACGGTCTGTTGGCAACAGTGAAACTTTTATACTTGCTGCCATTGAGTGCTGAGGTGAGAAAGGCCATTTTCAGGTTTTCTGTGTGTATTTAACTATGTGCACCTCGTGTGTTGAGCGGTGATGTTGGAAGGAAATCCATCAGGATGGCTCTGCTAAAACCCGCTCGCCGTGCGAGCCGAGTCATGGCTGTGCTCTGCTGCCACTGAGAGCCCAGCCCTGGGAGACTGTAACTAAAACATCCCCACCCCGGGCTGCCAGGCTGATGGAGGGTGTTTCATGCCATGACCAGAGAGGAAAGCATGTGGTTTCCCAGGTTTCAGGTGCCATGAGCTGTCACTGTGATATTTTCTGAAAAATCCCTTCACCAGGATTTCTTCTCCTGGGAAGCTGAAAAGCCTCAAAGAAGAATGAAAACAATATTAATCTGATTGCTTCTCCTGTTTTGCTGCTTTGGAATGTGGTCCAGAGATTGTTTACCAACTGGTCATTGATTGGTTTCATGTGAATTGTTTTAACTTAATGACCAATCATGGTCCAGCTGTGTCAGGACTCTGGAAGGAGTCACGAGTTTTCATTATCATTCTTGTTAAGCCTTCTGTCTGTATGCTTTCTCTATTCTCTAGTATAGTTTAGTATAACATTCTTTAATATAATATCATAATAGAATAAATTAGCCTTCTAAGAATATGGAGTCAGATTCAATCATTCCTCCTTCATCCTGGGGACCTCAGAAATGACCACAATCAGCAGTGAGGTGTAGGGGATGGGAGGGTGGGTGTCTGGCAGGGAACAGAGGAGGCAGCCAGGAGGTTTTCCTGCTGGGATGGGGCTGTTCTTTCTCTTCCCCTGTACAGGCAGGGACTGAGACTGCTCCTCTGTAAGATAAAATGTCCTATTTTGGGTATTCCCCTCAGGGGGATGCCACGTGCTATTTTCTGGCTCTTGCTTTGAGCTCAGTTCAGCCCTCACCTGCCACAAACAGCAGCAAATCTGCAGTGAGCCTGGGCTGCTGCCTGCCTTGGGCAAAGCCAAGGGGAAACCAACTTCTCTGGTGGGTTTTGGAGCAAAATACACAAATATTTCATTGGCCAAGATGTTTGTGGCCTCTTGCTAGTGTTGTCTTTGATGCCCTTTGGGGTTTTTTAGCATCCTCAGGTGAGAAAGAGCAGCGGATGGGACAGCATCATATACATGCATTATTTGGTTTATGTTTTAACTGTGATTCCTCTCTGCAAAGCGCCCTACCTTGGGATTTATGGCTGAAAAAAATTATTAGGAAAAATTCAGTGGACAGTTTGTGCTTAGGAGTATCAGAAGTCTCATTTCAGTGTGCTGTGAGCCCTGGGAAACAAAAATCACTTGAAAGTCTTCCTTTGATCATATTTTATTTATTCTGAAATAGCTAGAATTCCACTTCTGCAGCCTGTCATCTCAAACTCCGAAGACTGGAATAGTTTTTGCAGCTTCTTGGCCAGATATTGAAGAAGAGATCTAGCAGTCATGCCCTGCATATTTTCTGCTGTGCTGCATACCTCTCCCAGGTGTCCTCCAGGCCTGGCTTTTGGCAGCTCTTCCTTGGGATGAACACAGACAGTAGGACAAAAAATTAATTGTCTGTGTTCTGCTGCTCAAATTTATCTTGAGATTTCACACTCACTTGATTAAAAAATTTGCAAACTAATCTGCAATTCTGTGCAAGGAATAGGATGGCAGAAAGATTCATGCCTGCACCAAGCTCTAATTTGGTTTTATCACTTGCTTCAAAGAATAAAGATAAGTGGTATTTTCTAGAGAAAGGGATTTGATCTTTTCCTGCATCAGGTATAAACCAAAAGTAAACAGAAAAATTGATGAAGAATTTTTATCTCAGAAAGGAAAAAAAAAATGCTTACACTAATATCAAAGTATGTATTTACAGAAGGATGTTATAGTTTATGATCATCCCTGAAAGAATTATTGTAGTTTTTAAAACTTCATGCTGAAGGGTCACCCCATTTCTTTCCTGATGCAAACAAGCTAGTTAAAACTGCAGACTAGAGCTGAGACACTCTATTTAAATGACTTTATTTGACAAATAGTTTGCCTGTTGAAAAAATTCAAATGAACCAGGCTTCTTTTGCTGAACTATTTGCAGATTTAATCTAAATGTATGCCATTGTGAGATATTTTGCCTATGTTTAAATTTTGGGAAAAACACCCCATACCAACAAAACCATGCTAAAACAGGTGTTTGATTCAATTCCAAACTTACCAAGGTGATATTCCTCACTTCACCAGCAGAACCAAACTGCTCCTCTCCTTTTGGTCAACAGCACAACAGGAGACAGCTGGGAGGCTGCTGTGTGTACCCTGTGGATGGCAAAGTGCTGCAGCGAGGCTGTAACTAAGTCAATAGGTTTATCTGTCAGAGAGATGTAAAGGACAAAGAGGTTTTAACTCTGTTTAATGCCTCAGTTTTCTTGGCTTCCTGAGCAGTAGTGCTGTGTCTGTGTGGCTAATACCTGAAACAAGAGTATTTCAGAAGAAGAA
Organism: Hypocryptadius cinnamomeus; assembly: GCA_013400635.1. Classification (NCBI taxonomy): domain Eukaryota; kingdom Metazoa; phylum Chordata; class Aves; order Passeriformes; family Zosteropidae; genus Hypocryptadius; species Hypocryptadius cinnamomeus. The sequence continues at coordinate 23,169 of VYZP01014293.1, forward strand.
GTGAAGACATGGATAAAAATAGGACAGAAGTGAAGGGATGTCCTAATTACAGCGGTCCTCACGAGTCTCTCAGGACTGACTCATCAGCTTCACCATCACATCACTGTTATGGATGACATCGTGGTGGTCAAAAGTTCCTTTTTTTCAGAGGAAAAGACCAGAGATCTATATTATTAAAATGGAGTGAAGTGAAAAACTTGTTTATTTCCTAATTGTGCCAAATGCAAGATTGCTGAAACACTCCAAAGCCAGTATGGTTACCACAATAGTTCACCAGGAGCAACCCACCTAATCTGATTACTGTGACAATAAAAGAGGTGAAGTGTCCAAAGTGTCTTGGCTTTCAACAGACCAGATAAGTTCTGAAAATGCCACACAAATTCCTGCATTGGGTAGTTTCAATACAGCTGGCTCTGTGTACCTTGGAATGGCTCTTCGGCAGAGAGTATTTCTAAACAGACTCACAAAATGCATAATGTCCTGTCTTTCTGGCAAGTGTTTGGTTAAATTGGATGTTTTTGGGAATGTGCTCTGTACTGCTGTTGTTTACATTAAGGATTTGTCATTGCAAGTTAGAGACAAAATTATGGGAGGGTTTGAAATTGTCAGATCAGAGAGTGGTTTGGGTTGCAAGGGATCTTAAAGATCATCTAATTCCAGACCTCTGCCACAGGCAGGGACACTACCAAGATCCACATACCTGTCCCTAGTGCTGGCTGAAGTAATTTTATCCCAGTGTCAGCCAAAATGGGAATTTTATTCCCGCTGTGTTCTTGAGTGAGGGTGAACCACCCCACAAATATTGTTGAATTTGTTGCTGCAGTCATTGCAGTATAAGCAGACAGATAACAGAAATACAAGGTCTGGCTTCAGCTCCTCTGACCTGTATCTATAGGGACCTTTGTAGTCCTGAGTTATTCAGGCATCTGCTGCCAAGATTCAAGCCTGAATTTGTCTTATAAATCTGCTGGAGCTTTTAAAACCACAAGAGACCAGGCAACAGAGGCTGAAGTAAATCTGGAAAGAGAACTGGTCAGGCAATGGCTCAAGGTTTTCCCAGCCAGGGTTTGCTTTATGGGAACAGCCTGTAGTTAAATACATCTGCAGAATTGTGCTGGTAAAGGGGGACTAGAATTGTGCAGTGGGAAAGCTCCAGCAACATGGGAACTGCTAGCAGAAAAAATAAAGATGGGTTTATCGTTCTTACAGGCACACTGGTTTTGAGGGTAGCCGCCTTGAAAATGAAATAGAAAACACTGACACCGTCCCTCGAAGTCTTGCATTTGCTCTCCCTCAGCCCCGGCTGCCATCATGGGCTCTGCTGCCATCGGCCTCCCTGGGCCCTGGGGCGATCCTGCGGCAGCCCAGCGCCTGAGGGCTGGGCTTGGCAGAGATCAGAGTCCTGTTTATTTCCTGTTTTGCTCTAGTTGGAGAATGTGTTTGTCTGCTGGCCCCGAGCCCCCGCCCGGACCAGCGCAGCCGAGGGCAGGGAGCAGCTGCAGGCCGTGCCGTGCCGTGCCGTGCCGTGCCGTGCCGTGGCTCACGGAGCCCCTCCCTGTGGCACATCAGCAGAGGAGATTCTTTATGTAATGCAGAAGAACGGGAGAGACCGGGACTCATGTTTTGTGTTTACTGTGAGGCACTGGAAAAGGTTGTCCAGAGAAGTTGTGGCTGCCCCATCCCTGGAAGTGTTCAAGGCCAGGCTGGATGGGGCTTTGAGCAACTTCTTGTGGTGGAAGGTACCACTATCAATGGCAGGGAGCTGAAACTAGATGGTCTCTAAGTTCCCTTCCAACCCAAACAATTCTATGGCTGGTAACTGGCTTTATCCAGGCTCTGAGAAGTGGATATTTGGCTCCTGAATATCTATATCTATCTATATCTATATCATCTATGTCTATCTATATAATGAACAGATATAGATATGGCATGATTTGCAGCTTGTGGTCAGAGTTCTGTGTGTTGCTGATGCTGCAGCTGGTTTTCTGTAGCTGTGGTGGAAATGGATCTCCAAGAAATCTGAAAGTTCCAAGATCCAAATCTCCAAGAGTTCTGCTGCTGCAGGTTTTGGGGGGAAAGGAAGAGAACAGGAGGGCTTCAGGCTCTGCTTGCCAAGGGTTCGTTCTTTTCCAGGGAAGAGAGAAGTTAAGTGACAAAGGATTTTGGTTATCCCTTGCAAAAAAGCATCAAGCTTTCTTCCCTCCGCTTCTGTTCTGTGTTTTGGTGAAAACGTAATGGCAGTTAAATGAGCTTTGCTAAATCTTTCATAAACCAGGCTAGCTGTGGAGAAAGCAGAGGAGTTAAAATATACTCTAGTGTTTCCCTGCAGACTTTCTTGCAGAGACTCCTACAGATACCAAGGTCTGCAAGTCTATGACTCCTAAGTGCAGTTGCTCATTTTGGCACTCAGAAATTCCTGCAAGTGGTTCTCTTCAGAGAAATCTCACAGATCCTGAGTTTTCCTCTATTCCATCTGCAGTCATTTTCACCCAAACCAGTTCCATTTGAAGTTCATTTTGTTGAATTTTCTCCATCTTTCAAAGAATGCTGATTTTTCTTTTTTTTTTTTTTTTTTGGTGTAGATGTGTTTCTAGGTGCACAGTTCTTTTCATGAAGGACCAGCTAGTTATTTTAAATGGAACCACACAGAGAAGAACCAGGCTTTTGGGTGCAGCTATAAATTTCTTAAATATTCCCATTTCCTGGTATAAATGGTTTGATAAACTACCCCTAGATATAGAACCCTGTATGAGAGCAATCCAGGCCTGTGTTTTACGGAGATTTTGCAAAAAAGCAAAGGCTGTATGTGCTCAAATCTGGTGTAATTTATATTGCAGGTGACAAAGTTGCATTTCCAATTTTCACAGTTTCACAGTGCTGCTTGGATTTGTTTTGTACTAGTTAAATTTTATTACATCTGAAATTTCTGTTATCTTTTAATTATAATAATATCTAAATTCACATTGAAAAGTGTGGCTTATCAGCCTACACAGTACCTTTCACAAAACTGAACTAAATGTCTCGAAAAAAAATTTTAATTCACATTTATTGAGATGAATGACAAAAGAGCTTATCTCCTCTCTCTCTGCTTTTTCTTATTTATATTCCTAGATGCTTATTTTATCTGGCTTTCAGATCCCCAGTGTAGTGGATTTTTCCTGTTTAAAATAGAGCTATTCCTTTACAGGCAAACAAATGTTTTTCCAAATGAGAAAGATAAGTATTTGGCATTTGTGCCTTACTCACCAGAGCTGGTGCTGTGAGGAGGTTGGGTTGTTTTTGTGTTGATCCTGGCAGTGTTACTGTGTTCAGTAACTGGGCATTTCTGCTATGACTTATGGCAGTTCAGAATATCAAATATTATCCCTAACTTCATTTTCTGCTGAATAGCTGTCACGAAGCGATGCAGCTTTTTGTGTGCCTCCTTGTTTAACCAGGGCTATAATTTTTGCAGCATGTGTTTGGTGTGGGAAGACAATTTAATGGAGACATATTTCCTCCCATTTACAAATCAAACCCTCCCAATAAACAATGAGTCAAATCACAGGGAGCTTAGGGAGATGCCTCATCTCTCATATAATTTGTTCTTTGCTGGGTCATGGGTGATTTGAGGCAGCAGCCACATTTTCCTGTCTCTGTCAGATGGAGCTCATTGAAAAGTTGGCTTGAACATCTCATAGAGTGATATAAAATGAGCATAGAAGTGGTTTGTATAGAAAGCATAATCTACTTTAACATTTACTTTCCATTTTTACTGTATTTTTAATATAGTATGAGGCAGTGATCTTAATGAAGATGCCAAACTTGCACTGTGAAATCACTTCATCCTTCAATCAGACTGAGTTCTTGGTGTTTGGAGAGGGATGTGTATCCATATTCAAGCTCCTTTTAACCCTTGGTTTGGGTTTAGAACTCTTAATTAAAGCCCTGGGACTTTAAAACTCTTAATTTAGGTCCTAGGACTGAAATGCTCTTGTTCATTCTTTGAACTCTGGGTAGGGAGAAGATGCTGCCACAAAGAGAACTTGGACCCACATTTCAGCCAGCTCTGTTCAGGTGATTAAAGATCACCATCACCAACTGAGAGAACAAAATCATGCAGGGTGTGAATGAACAGAGTCTGGTTATTACAATTATCCCTGTTAAGGCTCAGGGCCCTTGGGGCAGGTTTTGGGTAGTGCAAAGCAAAGGGGCAGTCTCTGCCCCTTTGGTCCCACTGTCCATGGATCACAGCCTGGGTTCACTGTTCATTGCTGGCACCTCCAAGGGCTTCAGCAGGGCCCTGCTGAAGTTCCTGCCTTGGGGGCACACTGATGCTTCTGGAATTTCTACGTGCTTCTGATTTCTTCAGCACCTCACTGTGGAGCTCTGGGCTGCCTCATTTTTTCTCTAAAGTGGGAGTTGGGTGCTCAGAGCTCAATCTGTGTGACCGTACCAACCTCCTGTTCTCTTGAGCTCGTTTTTTTCCCAAGTTGTCATTTTGTCAATCAGTTTTATACTTGAGTGATATCAAAGTGATATGAAAGTGATATGAAAAGCACAGTCAATGAAGAGAAGGCCATGCCTTAGGGTCTGTTTATATGGCAGTGCACTTACTGAAGCAGGCCTTTTTTGCTCAGGTTTTAAGATTTTTTGGGACAGGAACTATTCCTTTCTATAGGTCTGAATTGGTGTTAAGAGGGTGGCACTCAAATTCTGAGTATGGTCTTTAAGGAGTCACCACTCTTGCTAAAACTCAGACACTCTCAAGCACTTAGCAGTTGCTGAGGTTTTTCAGGGAGATGTAAAATGCTTGTGTTTGGCCAGCAGCAGCATCTTTCTGAGAAAGAGGTTTGTGTGACCAAGGAAAAAGGTATGAAGTGCAAACCTGGAGCCCGGAGGTACCCACCAGGGGCAAGGCTGGTGAGATCCACAAGGGTGACTCTGCTGGGTGATGTTTGCCAGCCTTGCCATCTCCTCTGTGTCCTGATAAGGAAAGTGGGTTCTCAGAGCCAGAGAAACCCCCATCTTGGTTTTGCATATTCCATTCTGAATTTGCACCTGAAATCCTGACTGTGTAAATATACATTTGACAGAAGCACAAGGAAAATTCTCATAACAATGGCACTGAAATAACAAGATACTTCTCAAATTTAGCTCCTTGTTCAATATTGACTCAGCTGTGTCACAACACACAGTGTACGGGGGTGTTGACACACCAAACTATTTGGCAGAATTCCATGTTATAGTCCAATTTTATATTTCTACCTGGCCTACCTTTTGATACCTACTATGCCTGAAAATTTTACGATAATTGTGTCATAGTCTCTGATGTCTTAGGACTGATTTGCATGACATGTGGGAGCATTAAAAACTGCAGATCACCTGGAATGGAGTCTGCCAACGGATAAGATATGGAGTTATTCCGTGATTTCTCAACCTGTAGGTGGTTTTGGTGGTTTGGACATGTGGACGGGTTTTGCTTTGCAGCCAAATCATACTAGAGGTGGAGAGGAATATTTAAGAAAAGACTGAGATTCTCGGGTGATATTATTCCAACAGCTCAGGCTATGTAAAAAAAACCGCAAACCCAGAATCACAGAATCACAGAATCAAAGAATCACAGAATAATGAGGTTGGAAGAGACCTCTAAGATCATCGAGTCCAACCTATGCCCTAACACCTCAACTAGACTATAGCACCAAGTGCCATGTCCAGTCTTTTTTTAAACACATCCAGAGATGGTAATTCAATGGCCTCTCTGGGAAGAGCATTGCAGTACTTTATTATTCTTTTGGTGAAAAATTTTTTCCTAATATCCAACCTATACCTTCCCTGACGTAGCTTGACCCAAACCCAAGACCAATAGAAAATGTAAAAGGAGACTTCAATGAGAAAATAATTACAAAATTAAGATAAATCCAGTCATGGAAATACTTGTGAAAAATGTGTGGCATTGATCCTGTCCATGTAATGACGTTGTGTCCTACCCACTAAGTAAAAAAACACTTCCAGCTTGTTCCTTTGATATCAGAAAATGTGACATTTGTTCATCATTTTCTTTAACTGAATTAAGCTAGTATTGACCAAGTGGTTTGCAAGACCTAATGAGAGCTGAACACCATCTGGGATACCTAAATCAGGGCCAGGTTATCAGATATTCAGAAGTGCCAGTGTGGCTATTTGTGAGGGTGTTTGCCATGCCCAAAAGTTAACACAATCATTTGGAAAGCTTGTTTGGAGAGATGCTCAAGAGGCAAAGTTGGTGTTTCCTGGCCCAGTCAGTACCTGGGCAGAGCTCTTCATGGTGGGGTCTTTGCCTCCTTATAAAATCAAATGAGGGGGACAGTGGCGCATCATATTGGTAAGTGGGGCCACACATGAAAAGTCTTTATCAACAGTATTGGGTGTAGCCATGATATTTTATGAAAAATC
>VYZP01014294.1:0-30844 GCA_013400635.1 Hypocryptadius cinnamomeus
CTGCCCTGCCCTGCAGGAGCCGGCTCCTCTGCCACGCACACACACGCTGGAAGCTGGCACGTTCATGGAAAAGGAACTGCCAGTGGAAATACTTGAGAGAAACAACCATGAACAGAGAAAGGAGGAGGCTGAGAAGGAGAGGGAAAAGAGCACTTTTCTTCTTTCTCTGAACATTTCTTCTTACTGACATGAGATAATTACGGAGGAACAGACACCATCTCCTGCCACCCAGGTTGCACCTGGAGGACAGGGGAAAGGGAAATTGCTTCCTCACTGTGACCCAACCACCAACTCCAGTTCACTCCCTTCAGAAACCTGTGTTTTCACCCCTAAACCCTTACAAATTACACTGTAATTTTAAATTCAGCATGTCAAAACCCTCTTTTCCCCAAACTCCAACAGCTCCTCACAGAAGCTGTGTAACAGTTTGAATTCCCAAAGCCTGGGGGCAGGGAGGCAGAGCCTCAGCCATTCCAGAAAACACCCCACCCCATCCCACCCTGCTGAGACTGATGGAGATCTGTGTATTTTAAAGTGAAACTTAACAAAATCTACAGTTTCTAAATGCATACTCTAAAAATTCCAGTATGGTACATGACATCCTCAACTGTGTAGACCACTGGGGTCTACACAGTTGAGGAATTTCGACTTAGTTTAAAAATTATTTTCTTATTCAAAACCCCTTCGCAAGTCTGATTTTACACAGCAGCTCCCTGCTACAGCTGAAATCCCAGCAGGTAACCCCCAGCTCAGCAGTCATGTTGCACACAGGCTTTTTGATGGCTCATCATCATCAAGGACAAAGCTGGTCCCTCCTCAGAATTAATCAAAACAGAAGTAATTCTGGACACGAGGAGGGTTTGTTGATGCCACACAATCTGCTAACAGCACAAAGCCAGGAGTGAGGCAGCAGCTGCAGAAGTGCCAGCACGAGGCTCCCACCAGCACTCAGGGAATTTCCTAGAGCTTGGGGTGAGGCATCTCTGTGCTGTGCAGCCAGCAGCTCCAGCCCCCTCCCCTCCCTCACAGGCTTCCCACCTCTTTCAAGCCTCTACCTGCCCCGGGTTTCCTTGCCAGCCCATGCAAATCCCACAGCCCTCATTCACTTTCTCCTCACTAAGACAAGGTTTTACTGACTCCCTATCCCTCCATGGCAGAATAGGAAACATTTGTTTCCCTCTGACCTTTAATTCTGCTGTGCCTTAAGTCATCTCTTCCCTCCCTTCCAGGGCCTGTCTTATCCGTGTGAAAGTTTGCGGGGACAGATTTTACCCGGCTGGTCTGGTGCTCAGCATGGGAATGCCCCGCTGACAGCCCCAGGCAGTTCTATTTATAATATTTATAACACAAGCTGATGCAGTGACACACACATAGAAACGTTTAGCAACGATTCCCCTGAGGTTTGTGGGGCGAGGAGTGCAGCACTCCCACGCCTGTGCCACTTCCAGCTGAACTGAGAGCAGCTTCACACCCGGCCCACGCAGAGCAGACGTTTCCAGCAGGGCCGGGGGGCGGCTGCGGTGCTGGAAAAGCCTCAGACTTGGGCCAGCACAGGGAAAGGTGAGTAGTGGGCAGGGAAGAAAGGGCCACCCACCCATCCTGATGGCCACAGGATCAGCCACTTCCTGCGAGGCTGAGCTCCAGAGCTCTGCACATGCAACGCCCAGACCTTTATCCTACAATCCTTATCGGAGCACTGCCGGGATGTCACATTACCTCCGAGCATGTTATTGTACAATACATAATCCTGCTGTTAAATCAAGATAATGCCTCTATAAAAAACAACATTATAATAACTTGTTCCACTTGTTCCAAGTTTTGCAGGGCTCCTGAACACATTTCAATTACTGACTCCAGTATTTCTAGCTTTTTATTTTTAGTTAAAATATTTTACCGATTTGGAGCTACCAAGTTAAAACCAGGGAGGCTATCCCTAGAGATGTCTATGAAACATAACCCACAGTGGAGCAGCAGAAAGAGTGAATCTTTCCAAAGAACAGTACCAACACCCTTTTTTAGCCGGGGAAGTTCCAAGGAGAGCTCAGGGGCTCCCTGTCACAAGTGCCACAGAGGGAACAAGGCCCAGCCATCAGCAAGGCAGGGACACTGCTGAGCTCCCAACCTGTACAGCCAAGAAGAAAAGAGAAGCTCCTCACAGAGCATTCAGGGAAGCATCTGCAGAGGTGACCAGTCTAATGCTGTATCTATTTCTGGATTCTCCTTCTGAGAGAGCAATTCCCTCTACAAGGGGAACCAACAAGGCTGCCCTGCCCGTCACAGCTCACAGGAGAGACTGTCCCTCCCATCCTACCAGGAACAGTCTGACTTTGCCTGCTGCAGTCATCACAAGAAGAATGTGACAGCTGTCTGCAAGTACACAGGGAGGGGGAGAAAGCTGGGAAGCAAGAGGAATGCAATATGCTGCCATGAAAAGTAAAGAATAAGTTACTTTAAAAGCCAGACATGAATCCATAGAACCAGGTATGTGTGTGTGGGTGTGTGTGTGTGTGTAAAAACAATATACAGAAGAAATACACACAACCTCCTCCTCCATGTTAGGGCAGTAAATTCTAGACCAGCACATCAGAAGCAGCAGTGTGCCAACAATCCTAACTGGCTCCAGAACGGAAGAGTCAGAACTGCACTTATGCAGCAACCACAGGCAGCCAGGCTCCCTAGCTCCAGCCCTCAGTCTGGTTTCTTCTGCTCCACAACATTACTCATGAGCAAATAAAAATGTTAATTTACCACCTAATTTAGCATCAACTCTTACCCAGTTTTAATAATTAAAAGGTTCATAATGTGCATGTAAATATGAAACACTTAATGTGTAAACTTAACATGGTATATATTCTTGTGCAGACTTATTTTTCAGTTTTCAAATGTGCTTTGTATCTCTGAAGTGCTGGTGCTGATCCCTAAGGTCAGTATTTACGCATCTCTACAGAGAGCACTGTGCATGTACATGAAAGAACACGATGCTTTTATTTCCTCCTACGTGGCAGATTCACAGGAACTTCTTACTGAAGATGAAAAGGTTCTCAGCTTCACCCACTAAGGTTTAAAAACACCATGATATTAACTCCTTGGTGCCAGAAGCTAGAACATTACCACTTCAAACAATCTGCAGTTTAAAGCCAAGGAGATAAAGATAAGAGTGGTCTTATTTTTGGTCCTTAAACGTATAAAGTACAGGGAAGATTGGAACAGTCCCACTACGTCATGTTTTATATTCTCTATGCCTTTATGTAATGGCATTTGCTATATAGAACAGATTTCCCAGTACATTTGTTATTTCCCCTGGGTTCCCTTCCACTCTTCTGTCTGGGATATCTCTCTTGTTTCATGAGATCAGAGTGAGGCTGCTGGAGGATGCAACACATGACTCTGGGAGTGCCAACTCCTTTAGCCTAACAGGAGCCAAGAACAGCAGCAATGTCAGATGTTCCTCCACATTTGTGAAACAACATCAAGCCCTGAGTCACTGTATGGGGGAAGGCAACCTACACCTCCCTACATTTGGGTCAGGAAGGTCTGTTTGGGGCTGTCTGGGTCTTTCCTTTCCTGTGCAGAAAACAAATCCACCCAGACCCTCCAGAGCTATGTACCACCATGTCAAACCCACACAGAAAGTCAGTGGGACGAGGAGGAGCCTAGTCCAGGTAAGATACCAGCTGCTTTCAATGCCCCACAACAGACACAGCCAGAGACAGAGCAGGGACACGACCCCTGCCATCACTACACCCCTGTCAGTTTTCCACAGAGGAAAACCCACTGCCCTGGCCACAGGGACATGGTGAGCCATTGCTTCCTCTCTGCCACAGCTGGAAGCTGCTCTGCAGATTGGAAACCAAACAGCACCTTGTTCAGAAAGGCTTGGCCTCACTTGAGCCCACAGGGAGATCAATGATAGATCTTCAGCATCACAATGGTTTACAACCAACTGCAGGGTAGGGATGCTCCTCATTCCTTGACAGTCAATGACCTCATTAGTGGTGCTTGACAGCTGGCAAGACAGCAAGCCAGCAAGCTCCACTTCCTGCTGAAGCAGGAAAGAAATAAATCCAGAATGGCCTAAAAATCTCACCTAAACAACTGAGCTTTCCTCCTTTCACCAAGGAGCAGCAGTTTACAGGCTGTGAGAGGAAAAAAAGGCCAGAAGGCAATAACAAACCCTTTATGTCAGGGGCAACTGAGGCTGACTAACACAAATTCTCCTGCTTCTCCAGAACGGCCCCACTGGCAGTACTTTTCTTACCCCACTACAGATTAGATCACTTAGCTGCTGCAAAGGTGGTATCACTCTTTCTCATAGTAAGAAAAGCTGCTGAAGAGACAATGATGACTTCTGGTGATTGATGTACCTTCTGTGTTAAAAGGAACTTAAATGTGGCATGGGAAACCAACCAAATATCTGTTACAGAAATACCAGAACACCCACTACAATTCTCCTACAGCTAAAGACAAAAACAATGACACCTGACATCCAGGTGCTTACCATCCATACCTGCTCAAGTTGCTCTCCCTGCCCCTCCTCGATTAGGTTAACTTCTGGCTTAGAAGAAGAAAATTACTAACCTGATTCTGCCATAACTAGACTCAGTTTGTTTAGAAACTTGCTACAGAAATGAAAAGTGGAAAGCAACGGTTAATAATGGTCTGTTCATTTGTAATTTTAAAGCAATAAAAGAACTAATACTTAAAACATTCAACTTGCTGTATGTTAGTCAGCTACACCAGCAGATGTACCTTATTTTACATTCCTACATGCTAACAGATACTAATAAAAAAATGAAATGTAACTAAGCACAGATGTATCCACGTCTTTGGAAAATTAATCTTGTATGTCTTTAACCTAAGGTACATTACCTGATGAAGTGCTCCTGCTGGTAGAATAATAGCATCACCAAGGAACTGAATAACTGTGCAGGTTTTTACTCCATATTCTTCAAAAAGTCTTTGGCGAAGTTTTTTGTTCACATACCAACTCTGGTCACGGATAGGATCGTGCTCTGGCAAAACTTCCAGGCCTTGCTCCTTTGCTATCTGTTAAGTACAAAAAAGATCCCAAATAACTTCCAAAAGAACCAAACCTTCTGCTGATAAATTTTATGTATACCCACCTCGCCAAGCAACATCACTCAGTTCCCAATACCAAACAAGAACTCTGGCTAGGGATTCAAAACAACCCCAAAGGATCTGGAAGTCTCACTAAACTGAAGACATCTGCAACACTCCCACTCCAAAGTGCAGAGCTTTAAAGAACTCAGCACAATAATCTATTAATAAGCAACATGCTCTCTGTGTGACTTCTTTCATCCAGAAAATAAAATCTGAGCTCAAGAGTTCCTGTGCTGCCAATTCCTCAGGCTTACAGCCTTCTTCAGTTTTGACACAGACATGCAACATCACTACCTCAGCTCAGGAAAAAAGCAGCCAATAAAGCCAAAGGCTGTAGTCCTGGGAAACCTGCTCCAGGTGACTCTGCTTGAGCACAGGCCTGGACAGAAGGGACCTCAAGGGGCCCCTTCCAACCTCAGCCACGCTGGGATAAGAAGCTGCTTCCCTACCACCCTATTCAGAAAAAATGATGAACACATAAAAATATTTCCTGACATTAGTAAATGGAATTGCACAACCATTTCTCATCAAGTGAACCACAGGGGAACAAATATTACTCTTAATCAACTGTTACTAAATCAATCCTAGTCACTAAAAACCAAAAAACTGACTACACAGACCTAATCCACCTGTCACGAATCATGAAACAAGTATTTCATTAAAAACACAGATTTTTTTGCTTTTATTTATAAAATGAATGTAATTATGTGATGCAGAACTTGAAACTCTCCTAGAGTACTATCACCCTTCTAACAAGATACTGAGATTTTATATCTTATCAGCAGCAAAGTGGTCCCAATGATTACCCAGCAATTAATCTCCAATTCAGTACTTCCCAAATACCACCACTCCTAAAATACATGGTGGCACACAACTCACTTGGGATACCAGGGCTAACTGTGGCAGCAAATTACAAACTTCTTTACACAGCATCCTCAATGCTTCTGTTTCAAACCTGCTGCTCTAATAGTTTCACAGCTATTCACCATAGCTTCCCAAGTGCTCTGAGGGAGTACTGAGCACTTCCTCTCTATGTCCACATATTCCTTTGCATTCATGACTTTATTCACAACTCTCTTTTTCAAACTGAAAAGCCACCATCTAATTTATGAGCACCTACTTTTTGAACGAACAAACAGTCTTGCTGAATAATTCACAATCTCCTGGAATTAGCTTTGTTTTACTTACCAGTGCTCATTTTTCCCCACAGCTCAGCCTGCCAAAGAGCAAATGTTTGAGTCACTGGAGGACAGCTGGCCTGGTACAGAAACACTGCTTTATTGTCAAAGGGAATCTTCACTGCTGAATTTCTTAGGCTTCCCCTGCTCACAGCAGAGCCCTTGGCCTCGAGTTTGTTTATGGACCCCTTTGCTGCAGCCAGTTAAAACCCATCTATCTCTCCTCACAGAAGGAGAGTAAAGACATCTCCTTGAGCAATCACTTCAGTGATACTTTGGTATTTCTGTGTCTTCTATCAAGGCCAACTTCCAGAGCACACAAATGTGCTAAGGACAGGGCACAGAAATCTGCTTCCAAGATGGAACCCCTACATCTAATGCACTGGCAGATATTCATCCCAGGGAACAGCCTGGAGGGTTCTGATGTGGCTCTAACTGATCCCACATGCCACTGAAGGATGATCTGCAACACAGCCAGGTTAAGTTTGCTGCCCCTGGGGATGTTCTCCCACTGCTTCCACCTTCACCAGGAGCCAGCCACGTTCCTGTGCTGACTGATGTGACACAGTCCTGGCAAAGACTGGTGGCTACTGGGTGTGAGGTCAGGGGATTTGGCGTGGGAAAATTCACAAAAATTCAGCAGCAACAATACAATAATGGATCAGTGACAGAAAAACACCATCCCACCACATATTATCTTTTGTATTAGAACAGGGCAAGAGCAGATCTCCATGCCCTCCTAAGCCTTCAGTTCCAGGCCACCTGTCACTCTTACAAAGTGAATATATGTGTTACATACTTTATTTGTTGGTGGTGCAGCAGGTCAAGTATAATTTATTTTATGTGCTATAAAGGACATTGCCTTCCTCCCTTCTCCAACACTGAGGTGGGGTTTGTGGTTTTTGCCAGCCCCCTTTGATTTACCAATTACTTAGGTTATATTTATAAATTATGTGTAATAAATCTAACCTTTTGCAGAAACTCTCTTATCTTGTCAGCATCTTTGCCAGCATAAATGTGCCACAAAGCACCAGGTAATTCACTTGAATCTTTCAACCGCTTCCTTAAAAGGTCATCCAAATCTTCCTCTTCCAACTTCTTCAAAACTCCTAAGGTTCAACAAAAATATTCTTTAAATGTGAGAAGGAGAAAAAAATGCAGAAACTAAACACCTTCTTTTCAAATTTCTCGTGTGAGACTGAGCAGATAGAAGTTTGCTGAATACAACAGAAGCCACCAGGTGATCTTTCTGTTCAGTGTCTGTAACTCACTACTACAACATGAATGCTGTGGATACCTTAAAAATACGTTTAATTTTTAAACTTTTTCACATTTCCTGAATTCCACAGAACACAATCTCCTACCTGAAACGAACAAGCAAGGCTGGTACCAAAAAATGAAAAGATGAAAAAGGTGTTTTCCTGCAGTCAGCACAAGCAGTGTATAGCATGCTGTTGTTGCAGCCAGAGCTCTCCCAGGATGCTCACGTTTGCTGCTATTAACTCCATGCATACACAGGTGAAAACAAAGCAAATGAAAGACAAACCTTACTGCAGCTCTATTAGTCACACCCAAAATCTACATTTGCTGATTACGGAATAAGAGGACAAAAGAAAAAGGGCAAAGAAACAAAACTATTTCAGTGATTTAAAGACTGTTTCACATAAGCAATAAACCTCACAGAGACGACTAACATACACCAATTTAAGCTCTCCAGCATTGAAAAATTACATTACAGCCCAAATTCAATAGAGTAAGCACAATGCATCCAGAAGAAGCAGCATAAACAGAAGGTTTGGCAAATACATCATCCTGACATAATTGTTAGAACCAGCACAGCTTCCAGAGAAAATCCTTCACCTTGCACTTCCATTAGCTATGCCAGTCCCAGCACAGCAATGGTGCATCAATTACACGTAATGGCAAAAAAAGTGGAAAGAGTCTGAAATGCCATTTCATAATTCATGAACTGCAGTGTATTTTATACAGAACTAATGTGTGTGCAAACCCTTGCAACAAAGAATCACCCAGCTGTAAGCAAGTTCTTACATATCTGCCTTCCAAGGAACAGTGTCAATTTTAGAAGGGGCAGAACATTCAGTCCATCTGCACCTCTTACAGTGAGTGAGATCCACATTACCTGATTTGGAAAGTACTCCATTTCCTTTGGCTATGCCAACATAAACAAGGATGTTCACGACATCAGAAACTTCAATATGGAGATTTGTGGTTCCTATGTCATGGTCTTTAGTAGCAGCCACACCTATGTTACAAGATAAAATTAAGATTTGTTCGTATTGCATATTCAAATCAGAACATGTAACAACGGCGAAGGAATTTCTGAACTATACTTGGCATCACTGAGATAGACAAATTAAAAACATGTTTTTGGTACACCTGCTAAACAAGAAAACATTACTTTTGAACAGAGTCCTTGAGATTCTCTCTTAGCCCAGGTACCTGTCTCTACACAGCACCTGTGTCAGAACAAAATGTTTCAGCAGAATGGTCAGAGACATTTCCTGACCACAATGTTCCATTCCTCTTCAACCCTTCAGGTTGTTCAGGGCAGAATACAGGTACAATGAATACACAAGGTTATCCACTCTGTCACTTTTATGTCTGGCTGTAAGAGAGTTCTTAACCAAAATCATGCCCAAGGAGGAAAATTAATTTTAGTTCTAAGCAACAGAAATGAAGATTCCTTAGTCAAAAGGACATTCTGGAACACTAAGCCTTAGAGCAGTATTACCTCAGAGTGGCATTAATGACCCAGTTCTCAGACCCATGCCACTATCACTATTGCTAATATGCTTCTTTCACAGGATATCTGGAGAACTTGTAAAACCAAAGCCATCGTGTCACAAATTACTACCCATTTCTTGTCCTATTAAACAATTTGTAAAACAGAATTGAACAAAATTCTTTGCAAAAGAAGAAGCAGACAAAGTGTCTGAGGGAATTAACCTTTTCTAAACAGGTTTTTGAGTGTACAGCACACAAAATAAATTATGAGAAATATGATGAGATTAATTTATGACCATAATTATGAATACCATGATATTTCATTAAGTATTTTGTCACATAGCATTACTGAAGACAGGTTCTATCACTGTGTAGAAGCAGCTAACCATTTATATGCTTCAGAATACTACAATAGCATAAGAAAAGATGGAAAGAAATGGAGAAGCAAATAGACTCTCATGGCCCAGATGCAAGTACTGTTAAAGACCAAGTCAGTCAGTGTTTCCCCTGCATTCAGTGAATAATTATTCTTCAAGCAAGCTCAGCTGTCTGTCAAGCATGGCAATGTGATATTCTCCAAGTTTAAGGGAAGAGGTAACTGCTGCTTTACAGGGCACACTCACCATATGCACTGCACAGTCTGGGTCCCAAATCCGGACGGACAAAAAATCCTGGCAGATGAGAAGCCAAGTTTAGTTTTCCTTCTGGACTACAATATTCAGGCAAGGGTAAACTTTTTAGTAAGTCCTCATATCTGGAGGAGAAAAGGAAAAAAGAATATAATTGAAATTGTGCTATTACACAGAGAGAGAAAATAGAGCAATATTAAGATTGACTGAAGAACATCTAATATTAAACTCAAAATACCTTGCTGGCATCATGGCCTTAAAATCTTCACCAGAAGGCCAATCTTTCAGTTTCAGCAGAGCTGTTTCTCCATTTTTTACTTTCTGCCGTTCTGTAAGTAACAGAAATAACCAAAATCTAATATACTGTAGGCGTTTCACTTTATTCAACTAAAAAATAAACATTAACTCTAAACCTGCCAAGAATCAAAGTTCCATGCATAAACAGGAGATAGCTGATTTCAAGACTGAAGAATGATACAAACCAAACTCAGCTAGTTATGTAAGCAGGACATTTGTCTAGTTTCTTAGTCAGACCTAGCTAGTACAATAGTGCATCCTTAATTCTGCAGAGACACAAAATGCAAGTTTCCACATTTCTGGAAACAGATGACCTAGAGCTTTCTTTTTAAAGTTTCTTCAAAGCCTCAAGATCCATAATGATAATTTTTAACTGCAGTTTCTAACACTGATCATGTTCAGAACCAATACCATAGTACATTTTAAGGAACATACTCGAAACATCTTCAAAACCATCCCAGAACTCCTTGACATTGGTGTTTGAAATGATACTGTCCTTGCAATTCAAGATATCTGCTTGCTGGTTTCCAAAATCCAGACTGATTGACTCAGCTTTCCACAGGCTGAAGTTCATTTTCTTATGCATACCAGACACCAAAACAGGCTGTAAAGAGTAAAACAAAATAACTTTTAAAAATCAGTACTTATCCTTTCACACGTAGACAAATTCTTTAACTGAACTGGAATACAAATGTGTCTGGAACACACATGGAAGACCTTGGCCTTACTGAGCTGTTAACACTTCTTCCAACAGCACCCACATCCAAAGTTGTCAACCCTTTTTGGAATCTGAAATTCCACAACAGAAATATCTCATTTATTATAACTGGTTAACTCAAGTTTAACTACACAAGGTTCATCTGTGGGCTACACCTGACAACCTTTTTTTACCCCCAGTTTTAAACATGGAGTTAGGCATTTCTGTTCTTTAATACACAACTCCCCAGAGCTCATGCTGATGTCACTTTCCTAACCAACCTGCTCAATACCTACCCTTCCTTGTTTCCAGCACTCTTTGAAGAGCTTCCAGTTGTTGGTGTTTTTATGATCTCTGAGCCACAGAACATGCTTGTCACAGATCCATGAGTACTGGATATCACTGTATCGTTTACTGCAGTCATCCTGAATGCTTTTTTTATCATCCTTTGGCTCTTCTTTTATTTCAGATTTTACATTTATCTTTGGTGTTTTATTTGGTGGAATCTTGTTTTCTACTACTGAAGCAATTATATCATCAAGAATGTTTGGCATAGTCCTTCCACTCTTGCCACTCTGTTAGGAAACAAATGCATGCTTAAACAATGTAAAAGCAACTTAATGCAACTCCTTTTGAAACAGAGTAACATTTCTGATGTTGTATCAATTATCATCACATATAAAAACAAATAAAATGTTAATGTGTGTGCACATGAAGTTTTAATTACGAATGAGTATTTAAAGCAATACACCTATCAGACTGCTCTAACTGTAATGTGCCAGAACAGATTGACAGAGATTTTCAAATCCTAAGAGAAAAACTGTGCATGCTGTAAAACACTTACTGCTGTTCCTGTAGAGTACACTGGAGCAAAAGCAATGCCAGCATCTGTAGAACCCAGACGCAGTTTGCCTGCCGTTGTAGTTAACAGATCTCGTAAGGTTGAGCCCTGCTCGTTGTTCTGGGATGCAGGAGGGGAACTTTTACAGTTTGGGGACTCCAAATTATCCTGGTCCTTCCCTTCCTTCGAATGTTTTCCAGAAGGACATTCTTTGTTCTCTAAAACAAAAATAATCATTGCAAGTTTACACTGTTGTATCATGGTGCACACACAGGAACAGCATCAGTACCCTGCACTTCCTAGTGGTGGGAACAGACTGCAGCACTAGTGTCTTATTCACCTGGAAACACACCAGAGGATGAACTACATCCTTCAAAACACAATCAAACAGTGTGACCAAGCAAAGGCCTTCCTCAGCATCTCACACCTGCAGCTGAGTGAGTGCCTGTCCCTAGTGAGAGACGCTGTAGCTGGAAACACTTCCACAGCACACAGGCATTCCACCAGCGATCTGCTGACAGATTCTGATGCCACCAGGGAAAAGAACACTGTCTTTTCTTTTTATGAATAGCAAATGGCATTATTTTTTTAACTAATTCAATTGAAGAACCACACAGAATCACCAGCTTGGAAGAGACCTTTAAGATCAAGTCCAACCCGTGCCCTATTACCACCTCAACTAAACCATGGCACTGAGTGCAACACGCAATCATTTTTAAACACATCCAGGGACAGCGACTCCACCACCTCCCTGAGCAGACAATTCCANTTCCAACAGATCAGCACATGCTCCCAGCTTGGTGTCATCTGAAAAGTACCAGCAGTGCCCCCAAAGTCACTGACATGATATGACCATTTCAAACATATACCTTTTTTTTCTTCTCTGGCTTTCTGTTCTGCAAGATCAGCCAGCCAATGCAGTGGGGACTGGGATTCAGGAGGTGTTAACTTGCTGTCTGTGCTCACATCACTCCTGGGACTTGTGTTACCATTTGTCTCAGACTTTTGAGGAGTATTCTGCTGTTGAGACTCAGGCATACACAGAGAAATTTTATTACTGTGGTTAAGGACATTCTGCAAAACCTGTAAAGAACAAATTTATTTTTAACTACATAGCTTCACTTTAATGTATCTCAAAGACATGGCCAGCATTTAACCCCCACATATGCAAACTAAAATGCAACTGGAACTATTCAAATACAAAAATCCACCAGGATCAGAGCACTTGAACAAGATGCAATATATACACACATTTTAGACTCACCTGAGACACACCATTCATTGCAGGGAGCTTGCCAGCTTGTGTGTTCTGCTTGATGGTGCACTGACAATGGGATTTAATTTCAAATTTTTCTCTAATATTGTGCATAGCATCTAAAAGATCTGTCAAAACTAAAGACAATTAAGAAGAAAAACATTACTAGCTGTCAATCATTGTGACCCTCTTTACAACATACAGAGAGTGATGTTTTAAGCTACTAAAAATCTCTAATTTACCACTCAAAACTACTCCAAAATGACTGCCCAGTTTATCTTTAAGCTTGTGCAGAGAGACACTCAATTAAATAATTGCACACTACTCTTCTGAATAATCTGAGCTTTAGTCTGCATTCCCATTGCATGGCACACATCAAGCAAGCCAGTAATTATTTATTTCTCTTTGTTCAATGGGTATATCATTGCTTCATTCAATAAAACCATCAGCTACAGACCGAAGTGAGCCTTGTCTTGACAAAAAAATCAGTATGTGAGCATGTAAATGAAGGCTGTTTGGTAATGGGCATGCACAGAAGAACAAAACTGAGGTTAAATAGGCAGTCTTCATTGTGCTGTTTCCAGATGAGTGGTTCACTTTCACAATTTAAAATTCAAACCAGTTTCAGTCTAGAACCTGTTCTAGTGAATGTCACAATTTGAATTTGTTATGGAATCTACCCAACCTTCATTTCTACCTGAACTAACACGCAACAACCCATGGAATAATGGCTTGGTTCTGTATTTTCAGCTTAAAATAACCTGGGAATTTACTTAGTAAGTTTAAGGGCACATTTCAGTTTTCTATTTTCTGGTCTGTATCAATGCTGACAAAAATTTGGTGCTACCAACCACTACACCACACCAAAGGCACTACTTCAGAGAACTTACTTGGTTGTAAGCAGAAATCTGAATCTAGCTGGGTTTATGATTCCTGCTTGGTTTTTCAATTATCATGAGCTCATTCACTGCATTTTGTCAACCAAAATGCAGTGAATTTGGGCATGGGACAGACAACAGAGAAATACAATTCCCCAAAAATCCATTGCCTCAGTGGTATACTATTTAAAAATTTTCTTTTAACAGCTAAGGTCAGATTTATTAAATACATTCTGATTGTTTTATTCTGCTCTGAAAAGGTACAAATCCATCACAAAAAAGGCCCTCAATTTCTTCACTGCCTGTCCCCAAAACCCCTTTACACATCTGTCAGCACAGCCCTCTCACTCTCATCATCTTCTGTGCCCAGTGCTGGTAACTGCCCAGAGCCACTTGCCTTCTTGCAACCATTTAACCCAATTCCCAGGTTTTTAAACGGCAAATGAGACGTTTTAAGAAACAATTCTGGTCCTGCTTTCACAGAAAGACCTGGGGAAAAAGCAGCTTCTGCTTGTTTGCATATGGCCTTACCAGAGCCTGGAATAATCTGTGTTGGCATCAGGTGCTTGTGATCATGAGGCTGTCCCTTCACACACTTCATCCAGGCATACAACTCCTTATCTGCAAAACAGCATTGCCAATGTTTTACTTCCTTGTGTTGCACACAGACAGAGCTAAGGCCTTTCAGACTGGTTTTGGTTAGAAACTTCGCTGCACATACAGGCCTTCTGTCCAGGTGTCCAGTGTGACAAGGACTTGCATACAACAGCTGCTTTTCACATTAATGAAAAGAGCTTTAACAATACTGAAATCTGAAATAGCTGCATCTGTAACACAGGCCCTTGCCAATTACCTCCAAATTTCAAAGTGTATTCCCTTTATCACATTTAGTGAGTTGCAAATTTAACATAGGCTGAAATCCTTTACAGTTGCTATTAAGGCCATGAGCCTCCCTTGATGAATCCTGCCATGGAAAAGAGACATAATTAGGCTGTGATTGTATGGTTCATCTAATTTAACAAAGTTCACACTCCAACTGGAAGTGTCTGTTTTCAACCAGAGTTCACCAGACAAGCCAAAAAGATGAACTTTAACCAAGTCATCTCTCTGATGCAGCTTATGATGCAGCTACACCAATGGTACTGGTGGCACAAAGGAGAGGGAAGTTGCATCACGGATTTATGTCACATTAAAGCAACCATGAAACCCTAAGTCTCTGTGTACTGGCTGAAAATCATTTGTACCAGCAGAAAGGGCCTAACTGGTAGGAGATGCGTTCTAAAAAGTTTAAGGAAGACTCTCCTGAAATATGCAATGTGGAAAAAAAAACACACAAAAAGAATGAGAGTAAAAAAATGTCCGGCCAAGCAACTGATCACCAACCTGCTATATGATTTTGGGGCAGAAAGAACACAATTTCTCTCTCCATCCCCAGTCCTATTCATTGAACTGCTAACTTTAAGACATTTTTCCAAGCCTATTACCAGTTTGCTCACTCCAGCAATTTAAACTAAGGAACATAACATAGGAAGCATTTAACACATTTAAGGCATTTTTTTACACTGTAGTAGGTACACAATGTTTCAAATGTCCTTCAGATAAGTATCAAATTTATAAGCTATTCAGTAGTTTTTGTAGCACCTAAAACATCTGAATATCCAACTGGTCACAAACATAAATAAATCAAGACAACAAAACAGCATGTATCTACTTAATCTATTTTTTCACAGAAGTGTCATAAAATGGCATCCCACTTGATGGTGCCATAAACTGTCTGAAGGTAACAATGGTTGCATATTCACTCACTCATGTAGTAAAGTGATAAGAGAAGTCATTGATAAGTATCTGAATCTGGAATATGTAAACCTCTAACATTGCTGCTGAAGCAGGGAAAAACCAGGGGATTCTCTGTTACATTCAGCAACTGTAAAAACAACTATTGGTTCCAGGAAAAATGGTGTAATATAAAGTCCTATTATATAGAGATGGGTGGGTGGTTCTGAACGTTTTTTAAGTGAGTACCAAAGAAGCAACACAGTTCACATGAATCCTACAGCATCATTAGAAATTAAGCTACAGCAAGAGAAGCTGTCCTACTCCTGCTTTCACAGGTAAAACTGCAATCAACAGAAAGGAGAAATGTCCTCCCTGTAAGAAAACTGAAGAGAAGCCTCCTTCTTTATACTGCTTGTTCCAACTTCTAAGACATTTTGCTAAAACTTTCCTGGCTGGTTAACACATACTATAAAAAGCCTCTGACTGTGTGTTCCCACCAGGGTAAATAATGTTTGGCATCTATCCCAAGCCACGTCAGATGGATGCACACACATGCGCACACACAGACTCCAGCCCGTGAAGAGCTGCTGAAGCAGCTCCAGCACTAAAGCATTAACAACTGTTCTCAGTGCAGGAAAATACTGACATTAGCTCCCTAAAAACTTCAGTGTAGGAGGCCTGTCACTGCAAGCCAGGGACAAAGTGGGTGAGACTCTCTATTTGGCAAAGCTTTGCCACCTAACAGTTAAACTTTATTTTACTAACGTTTCACATCTGTGACATTACACGGCTATGACAAACATGGAACTGCTTCTCAAAACAGCATTATCCTTGAATCAGTTCCTGGCACAGCGTCTGACCACAGAACTGTGCCAGGGCACAATGCCTGCCTCCCAGGGAAGGCAGTGCATTCCACCAAGCAGCCTGCACACCAGCGTCACAGCCGAGGGCTCCAAGCCCAAATCAATCCTCCAAGTCATTCCTCCTTTCAATTGTAACCCAGCTGGGTCACCCAGAAATCAAAGGTTTGCAAGTCAGTCCTGTTATGCTTCTCTCTCTCTCTCCAGACTAAAGCAGACATTTCCATTAGAGCACAGGATAAACCACATATATGTGTAGGCCTATGGATTGTGAAACTTCCAGTAACACTCATTTTAAATACCATCCAAAGTATTTTTCTCCATCTCTTTCTTTTTTATGATGAAACTATAAAATAGGATGTTATATCAGTATCACAAGCCACTTCTGAAGGGAGGACTCCAGAAAGCATTTAAATCAAGGCAAGTCTTAACAGCAATGAGTTACCATAAACAGGGAGGTGTGACTGAGCACCAGTCTCGCAACCAAAGAACGAGATTTAACCTTGAGGGGCAAGGAACAAGCAATCCACACAAAAAGACTGAAACATGGACAAAGAGCGAAAATAGCCCCCACAGCAGTTGCTTTCAGAATGACTGATTCTATATCTACTGACAAAAAAGAGGCAAAAAAGATCTAAGAGAAACCAATACACACAAGAAGTAATTTAACACTTTACAGAAAGACAGTTCTAGTGAATCAGCAGCTCTGCAGCAAATGAGAATAAACAGCCTATACAATACTCTAGTTCATAAAAAACTGACCTCTAGAACTTTTCCTTTCCTTTGCTTTGTAACAATCTAGGCAGACCACAAATCCACATTTTTGGCAGACCCAGTGAATGTTAAATAATGTGGCTTCACATGCATCACACATCTCACGGACTCCTCTCACTGCTCTCTTCCATGCAATTTTGGCTGAAATACAAAATAAGCAGAATAAAAGGACTGAAATTTAAATGCAAAGCACAGAATGAATAGTCTTTATAGATGAAGCATTCATAAGTTTCCCCCCAGACACAACTGGGTTTTGAGGGAGGAAAATGATCCTTCATGAACAGGCCATCAAGAGCTGCCCTCTTAGTTCCATTACACAGCATCCCCTTCAATGCTACCTATTATCAACACATTATAAAGAAATAAGACATTCAGAAAACACAGACTAAAGCAATACAGAAAATATATTGCTGCAAGCATGAAGAACTTTTCTTAGCATACACTTTTAACCCATGCACTCATCAGGGTTTTCCACCTGACTGCCCACAGGACAAGTTTGATCTAAAGGGCAGCCAAACCAGTGAGCTGGACAGTTGAAGCTGGCAGAAGGGGAGGGAGGTGCCTGTTCAGGAGACCTGGCTAGTATGTGTTTTCTGCTCCACTTCCTCCCCATACAGCCTGGAATTAGCAGAGCCACCAGCCTGTGCCCATCTGCTGTGGGCCAGAAGGATGGAGGGTTGCTTTGCTGGGGAGGTGACAGTGTTAGCACATGCTCTGCGGGCCTGTGCTGCTCCACTCTTCTCCTGTGTTTTGGGAAGGAGACACATCAAAACACACATGTGCTGGCAGCAGTCAGTACCTGGCTCACCACAGGCCCTGGCTGGGAGCTGGCTGCTCTGGCTGGAGAGCTGGAGGCCAAGCTGCCAATGGAGGCCACTCCAAACCCAAGAGAAGCCTGGCCCCGGCCTGGCACAGCCACCAGCTGTGGGGAGGGGACTGGGCTGCCCCACTGAGAAAGGAACCTCCCCAGCATGTCCTCCTACCAAACAGCCTAGGAAAATCCAACAGCCAGAGGAATAGAGCTACACAAAGGGAAGCAAGGGGCATCCAAGAAAAACTGCAGAACACTTGAGAGCTTTGAGGGCTCCTTACCGTCTTTTTTCACCCAGGACATGGCTGTTTTCTCAGAGGTTACCAACTGACAAAATTTATCCCCTATGATATCTAGAATGTATTTAGAAGTTTCTAGGTCCAGTTCATCATCTTCATAGTTTTCATGTGTCCATAAACTCAGTGCTTCATCATCATATTGATCAGGAGAGGAGAAACCATCTATCCTAACCACTCCATTCTTACTAAAAGACAACCTAAAACAGAAAACAGATAGTTTGACTGTATGTATATTCTGTGACTTCCAATTTACTGGCTGCTTAAATCTTACAACACAGAAGTTTTCTTTTCCCCTTATCATCCAACATACTTTTTAAATTTTAAAATAAATCCTACTGATGAAAATAGTTTTAAAATTATAAGGAAGCATGAAAACTAAAACTAACTTTTTAGGAACTTTTTCCATTCC
Source organism: Hypocryptadius cinnamomeus (assembly GCA_013400635.1). Classification (NCBI taxonomy): domain Eukaryota; kingdom Metazoa; phylum Chordata; class Aves; order Passeriformes; family Zosteropidae; genus Hypocryptadius; species Hypocryptadius cinnamomeus. The sequence continues at coordinate 18,571 of VYZP01014294.1, forward strand.
ATTCACTCATCATTCTCTCCCTCTAGCATTTATTATTCCTTTAAAATTGCAGACAGAAAAAAATTCTTTTTCTATTTTATTTTGGTCAAAGTTTGGTTCCGCCCACTTTCCCTCCTCACTTTCAATTTTCGGAATGTCTGTGTCAGCAGTCCCTCCCTCTGAATTTTATTTTATAGATTTTTGTATCCTACTGCTCTCATACTGAGAAAACACAGGGTCAAATACTACATTTAAATTTTTCTAGGCAGAACAAATCACCAATGGAAGCTAATGTTTTTGTATCCACTAAACTCTGACCTTTCAGGCTTTCCTGTTACCCTACCCAGGGCCATTCTACTAACCCTGGCTATACTTAGCCTACTTTTAAGTGGTAACAATTAATCATTCCATCTTATCCAAAACAGGGTAAGTCATTATACAGATGTGATTATAACAGTTAAGGAATTTATGCCAGTGAGACAGTCCTGAATTTAGACGTATCAATAATAACATTTAGATATGCATTCAAATGAACAAGATGAAATTATCAACTTTCAGCTTCCAAATCAACAATTTCCAAAAGAAGTGTAAACTTCTTTTGCAATTCAAGCCCTCCTATCTAAACACAATGAAAATAATTAAACTGCTGTAAAATTTACCACAATGTAATAAAAACATTCCATACTGTTTTTTTAAAATGTTGTCAAACCTTTATGTTCTCTCCTTTATACTGGGGGAAGAAAATCAACCAAAATTCCAACTTTGGCAAATGTAGAAGCAAATATTTTTACAGAGAAGGTATTCAGAGTCCAATGTTGAAATGATTCCTACAGATCTACCAAGTCATGTAACTGAAGATTCATTATAAAAAAATTAAACCCCATTTAGGGAACAGTTTCTTGTCAAAAACAAGTTGGATTAATATTGACAGCACAATCCATACACAAATTGAAGCTGTTTTATCCTTTCTTGGAGCTTCCTGAACCCCAGGAAATTTTTCTGCCTTGTGAGTTTTCCTTGATGGGCCATCAATTCCAAAAAAAGGAGGTCACAACTCCTCTCTGTCCTCAGAAAACTCCCAGGAAACCCTGAGCAACATTCCCACCATATACTGGCATAAGAACAATTACAAGTAAGTGCAACTCTGTGGTTGTACAACTTGTCCAGAAAAACTGAAGTCTGCCTTTTGAAAATCCCACTTCAAATGTCAGACACCTGTGTAATGGTGATGTGCTGTATTTTCTGCTTGCCTAAGGTACAGCAGGCAGATGTTCTGATGTCTTTGCTATAACGCTTTTAAACAGCAATGAAGTCAATCCACAAAAGAAATGCAAATGTAAATACTGTTAAAATAGGTGCTGTCTTTTATCAGGTAGACTGAGCCAGAAAAATCAGACATGCTTTCAAGTATGCCAGTCCTTTGTCAATATTATTTTTAAAAGCTGAAGCACCACGTTACCAGGAAACTAGGCGTACTTACCGCCGAAAGTAGTAAAATCTACAAAATACTGGTGAGTGAGTTGGTTCTTCTCCTTTCTTACTTCTTATTAACCTACATTCTCTGCATTTTTGCAAATTTGGTCCTATTTCAGAACAAGAATCATCCTGCAAAAAGGACTCTCCCGTTTGCTTCAGCTTCTTTACTTTGCGCCAATCTTTTAACACTGAGCGAGGTATACCAGCTGCAAAAGGAAGGACAGTTTCAATGAGGTACTGGCACTGCTTCCTCACACGCCACAGTCAAGACAGTCACAGTTCAACATTTTTTTCTGGTACATTTGTTACCTGCATAACGTATTTCATTTTTATTTCCACCTGCCTGCCAGCACTGAAGTTAAAAAAGCAAAGGTAGCAATAAAACTTACACAGTAACTGTTAAGCTCCCAAGACATTACATTTTCCCTTATATTAGGTGTATCATTCTCCAAATATTCTCCTAAAACCATCTTCAGAATCTCATTCTCACAATAAAAGCAAAGATATACAGTACTGCAAGAAAGCTAGGTTTGAACTCTGTTTCTAGGTTTGAAGGTGTAGGCACAAAAAGCTACAGTTTAATGAATAAAAGCAGAGCTTAAAAAAACCAACCTAAAACCAAATTCCAACTCCTTCAAAACTTCTTTTTTTTTTTTTTAAAGTTACAGAATAGCAGCTATATTCACAGAATCCATTTACACCCCGTCTGGTTTGCTGGCTTTGCAAGGCCAAGCAATATAATTCTATTTTCGATACTGAAGTCAGCAGATCTGACACTGAGTAACATGAGGAGCAAGTCTATTGAGTAATAAGTGCAATTTTCACATACAGGTTTTGAAACTGAACCCTGTTGTCATTTAACCAAGCTTTCATTTTAATGAGTCTTGAAAGTGGCACCACTCTTATCTGCAGACAGAGAGAATTATCTGTCACTTCATCTACCACTACTCTTGAAAGTTCATGTCCTGTAAGCAGGGATCTGATGTAGGATGATAAAAGGGTCAGGGTGTTAACTTTGGACTTGGTACCTGGATGCAGATTGGTATTTTGCCAGAGATGACTTGTACAAAACTTTACAAGTGACAGACTACCTATGCCTCAGTTCTTGGCCTAGAAACTACATTCCATACTCATCCAAGGCATGACAGTAACCGGATTAAAACCTGAGGAGTAAAAGGGGCCAAAGTACAGGTTTACTAGTCCAAAACAATGTTTTCTGCCTTGGAAGCAGAGATCCTGGGTGTCATCTGGTAGCTGCTAGATTCAGCTCTGTGGGTAGGCACTTGGAAGACCCCCAGCACTCGCAGGGCTGTGAAATGCCTTGCTGTGCAGGAGGGAGCCTCACAGCCCGGAGCTCTGAGCGCTCTGGCCAGCGCATGAGCTCCCGGGGGCTTTCCAAAACAGCATCAGCACAAAGAACTCCTCGAGCCTGGCAGAATCCACACACCACCCATGCTGCAAAACTGCCACTGAGCCCCAGACTCTGAAGCACAGTCAGTTACCTCCAGCCACCTACAGAGAACCCAGGCAGCTTTTCCAAGGGAACACCATCCCTCCTCAAACCTCCTCAAGGCTGACTTTGATTTTGTGTAAAATCTTTGTGGAAAGTTCTTTTTGAAAGAAAAATCTCTGACCAGCTCTCTTGCAGAAATTTACCACAAAAAAATCTTTTGCAACAGCAGAAAGGTCATAAACACTTAACATGTTAAACATATGTATTTACAGTTTACTTTAAGAAGGGAAGCTGAAAAAGATTTTACAGGCATGTTTGCATTGATCTTCCTTTACCTGGGAGCAGAAAGAAAAAGTAGTACTATTACCACTGGACCAAATATCCAGAATACTTCAGATGGACTACAATACTTTCAGCACCCAGTACAATTCAGGGATCAAGTATTCTCAGATACCAGAAGAGTAACTTTATACACCAGACAGTGAAAAGCCACAGAATGTAATTACAGGCAGTATTGCTCATTTTCTTGCTACCTGTACTTAAAAAGTCTTACAAGAAGTAATTTAATGGTAGACTCTCTAATACTTAACCAGACCAAAGACAAAGAAGAATCCTTGGAGAAGAATAAATTGGGATAAAAATAAGGCAAGTTTTTAAACAAAATCCTTTATGTTGGCAGACCAGTTTCTCTTTTCTGATTAATCTAGTTACAATCTACTACGCGTTACAGTATTCCATTTAAATGGAAATTTGTATTTCCCTAAATTTTTTTTATTCCTTAAACAAGAGGGATGTTAACACCATGTACTACACATGCTAGTTAGGAGTGTGAAATTATTCTCCCTTAAACCTTTCATTAAATTAACCAAATCGTAACTGAGTGGCACCAGGCACTCAAGGAACTGCCGCTGGCTTTCTGATCAAAGGATGAATTAGAGTTCAACAACAGAGAATCTTTCCCTCCAGCAGTGCTCTAAAAATAAATGCATTAGATCTTAAAATAAAAAAAAGCCAACATACATATATATATAGAGAGAGAGCTCAATACAACTGGCACAATTATATGCATCAGCCTGCTCAATTCTGATGGACAGCATAAACGAGATGGTTTACTTCTTATTTTTAGGCCAAGAACCAGTTTGTTAACACAGATAAACAAAATGGTCTATTTCTTACACCAGGATATTTCAAATGGCCTCGAGACAGATAAATCAGGACCTACTCATTTACACAGGCATGTTTTTTAGCTCTTTTCCCAGCTATCGTGCATGACAAACCCCCCAGGATTAAGAGGGTTGGACTTCACACACTTCTGTGTCTTCCAAATCAGATTAATATACTCACTGCTGTTACTGCCGCTCTGTAACTTCAGCTTGCTTTTTTCTTTGGCGCTCCTGCTAAGAACACCATTTGGTTTCACGTCTTCCTCGGTATCACCCTTTTTTTTCTGCAAATCATTTTGTTTCTTTTTGTAAGTTGGCTTGGGCTGCCGTTTAGTCCTTTGCTCTGACTTGCTCTCGCTTTCATCAGAGTCACCACTTTCAGAGCCAGACTCGTACGTTCGTTTTCCTTTTCTCCTTGGGTGCTTATCTTCCTTCACAAACTTATCTGCCAAGATTTTGCTATCTATGTTATTCTGCAAATCATTTGATGTAGAAGCTATTAAATTGACAGTACACGGCTTAATAATTTCTGAAACACTGTTCCCTGAATTATCTTTTTTATTAGTGTTTTTATCTTCCTCTGAATGCCTTGTTAGCCAAGCCTTTTTCAGTTTAGTGTGGTAGTTTGGCTGACTCGTCTGGGAAGTTTGCCCGCTGCCTACAGAGTTCGCTTTGTTTATTGTATTACAGACGATAGCACTGTCTAGGGAGAGAGAGGTTGAAAATGTCTGATTTTTCACAGAGTTGGACTCAGTCTCAGCGGCGTTGCTACTTTTAAACTGAGCCGCGGCCAACGCTGCCTTGTGCTTTTTCAAATGGACAAAGTCGGTAGAGGTGGAGAATCCCGAGGCGGGCTGAGCGGCGCTGCCAGCAGCGGATGTAACCGGAGCTGCAGTGCTGACCTTGCACTCCTGGGGCTGGGGCTGCGCCTGGCCGGCCGCCCTCGGGGCCGCGCTCTCCAGCGGCGCGCAGGACACCGCGCTCGACACCGAGCAAGTCACTTCAGAGCTCCCCCGGCTCGACACGCTGGTCGTCATTGCTGCTGCTGCAGTGACATCCGTTTTGGTGCTGCAGATGATAGTTGTGGTAGGGGTGACAGCACGAGGAATGCTGCCTTGCGAGACAGCTGCAAATTTCTTTTCATACTGTGTGCGAGCACTGTCTGAGTTCATATTTGGCAGTATGACTCTTCCAGTCTCCCTGGCTTCCGCTGTTTTCAGGCAATCTGCTAGATTTGTCACAGCTGAAGATCTCTCACTAACTCGATCTTTGGAAGCAGACTGCATTACTGGTACATTCTCATATTTTGTGCTAGAAGGAGGACGCACAATAACAGATGCTGTAGCGGACTGCGACTTTCCACTCACTCTTTCAGTGTGCCAATCCACTTTTTCATTATTTGGGGCATTATTAGACTTCCACATTTCTGACAAATTCTGTTCAGAAGTGCCCTTGTAAACAGTTTGGGCTTCCTTGGGCTCAGGTACTAAAGTTGGCGGTTTCTGCAACTCCTGTATTTTGCCACCACCAGCATTAACGGGTTGAACAGGGGTCAGAGTTGGAGGTGAAAGGCTGCTGTAGCTGCTCTCCTTCTTCTCCAGGTTCTGATGCACAGGAGGGTGAAACACAGGGGCCCTATGCAAGGCAGGCATACTCCGGAGTGTATTTGAAGACGAGACTGACAACTGAGTAGGGCTCCTGCTGTCACTTCTGAAAGAATTTACAGAGTGAGACTGCACTGACTGTGAAAGCTGCTCAGGTATCTTGCTTGTAGAGCCTTCGCTTTCTGGTTGGTGCTTAATTAAAGGTGGTGGTTTTGAAAGGGAAGAAATGTAGGAGGGGAGAGCCTGGGGACTAGCTGCTGTTGAAGAACAATTAGTTTGCTTATCAACATATACACCTGAAGCTTCCTTTGATGGGTACGATCTTGGTGGTTCATTTACTACACTGTTAGACAAGGTAGTGAAATAGTTACTCTGTGGCAAATTCTGTGGAACTGAATGCTTCATTTTATACAGTTCTGACACAGAGCGTTCAGCATCTTTGTCGTATTTTACTGAATGGCTTTTGGGACTTGAAGATAAGGATGTTACCCTGGAGTAATTCTCTCTCTCCCCCTCCAGTGCCTTTATTTTAGCTGTAAAAGGAGCAACTTCAATACTTTCTTGGAGTATCCGTCTGTGTTCTTCTTTGTATTTGCTCAGTCGTTCCCCAGTCTCCTGTGGTGGCCTTGGCAGCTGGTTCAACATTGGATCTGCATAATGTCTGTGCATATGGCTCTCCTTTGCTGTCTGCGTTCTGCTCTGCTCCAGCTCACTCTTCACAGGCGCAGTGCTAACAGAACGCAAAGGTTCAGCAAAAGCTTTCCTCTCCAGCTCTCTGTTTGAAGAAAGGTTAAGCAAACACAGGTTAGCCTGAACGTAGTACCATGTGCTAGACGGAAGACCTTTCTTCCCATGCCCTGAACCAAGTTATCTATTAACACAAAATAAACTTTCCTCTATATTAAGTACAATTTTCAGAAGTCTTCAAATGACTCACGAACTCAAGTACCACACCAAGTCAACAAGGCAACACAATGGCAAGCCTGTGTCCCCCACAGGCATCCACATCTCCGAATAAACCAAAGGAAGCTAAAAGGCAACATCACTTGCAGAAATGTACCCTCACACACAGAGCTCAATGGCAAACTTACTCTTTGCGATGCTCTACGATACTTTTGGACAAAGGCGGGCTGGAATGCGTTGTCAGTTTGAGAGGCCGAAGGGGATCTGCGCTGGATGGTCGCACAGGAATGTGACTCCGTAAACCAAGGCTGTCAGCTGAGGTCACTGGGGTGGGCTGGTGTAACCAGGGGCTGGGAGTATTCTGTTGACACCAACCAAAACAAAACAAAACAAAAAATCAGATTTCAAAATAATCATGGGACCACAAGGGTAACCCCACCAAGCCCTACCAATGATCAAAGTAAAGTCATATATTTCAGTATCAAATCAGAGATGGTAAATAAAATTTAACATTTTAAGTCATTTTTTTGATCAACTAAATAAAACATGATTGTACTTCCTTTAGACTTTCAGCATACAAAACAGTTTACACATTTCAGAAGCATTCTTAGAACCATTTGATTTCCAAGTACTCAGGATGAGCAGTTAATTCCAGAACAGCATCTCAAGCTTATCAAAATTAACAAACCAATGACAACCTGACAACACTTATATTCAGTTACTAGGAAAAAGACCATTACCTCTTCAAAGAATTGCATGAAGTATTTCTTTAAAAATATAAATATGGCTTGATATTTCTAGAAGCAATTTTATCTCCAGCCTTATGACAAATCTCAATAAAAGGGATGTAAGTATCTCTTTCCTTGATTGTTCCTCTCCTGCCCCAACCAAAGGATTAAGTATGATAATCCTAATTAATCTGCTTTATTAAGTCAGGCATTTTTGTTTGGCTTGATCATCATCATCACATTATTAAAACCATAAATGTACACACTTGCCATACTGTGCAGCATGGCAAACACACAGCCCTATTTTATGCTGGGTACCTAAACACTCCAAAGGTGGGCCTCCTTGTTCAGACACAGTGGTAAATCTTAATCTATGAAACTACTTTTTAACCTACTACTTTGTTAAGTTTCTGTTTTCTTATCTTTACTAAAACTTGTGTAACAGCCTGCAGAAAAGACCAGGAGCAGCTCTCTTTCTCCTCTTGCCCTCTCTCTCCTCAGCTTAGGAGACCTGCTTACAAAAAGTGCACACAGCAGAGTGGAAAAGCAGGACATCAGTTCAAGGGGGGCTCAAGTGCTGGGGACAAGCCAAGAAGGGACTGGAGACAAGAGTGGGCTTTTGTGCACACCCCAAAGCCTCATGGTGCTTGTCCATCCCTACCTCCTTCCTCTCCCTACACTCCTCACCAGTCCATCCCTATCCTTCTCCTCAGACTTGGCAACTCCAGTTGGGAACTGCTGCAGCAGAAGGGGAGCCAAGATCTCTCATGACACATGCACACAGCACAGAATAGATCTGCAGGTGCTACAACTTTGAAGTTATGGTTTCTGTGCTTTTGAATATTTAAAGCAGCCACTTGGGTTTGTGCTCACAGTTTTAGTGCGCACGTTTCCTCGGCCAGGAGTTCCCACGCTGTGGTGAGTTCCCACGAACAGCCTGTAAGCTGTATTAAAGTATTATGCAAAGAAGGCCCATCACCTTCTCCCTAGAGGAGCTGGGGAACATCTGCCTGAGCACCAAGCATTGCTCAAACAGCTTCCTGACTCCACCTGCACCATCTACTGCCCAGCCCAAACACGGGAGCTGCCACAGCCACCCAAGGACAGTAGGGAAAGGTGGGCTTGGGGCACGCTTCCCTCAGCTCAGAGACACGGCTCAGCCCTGAGCCAAGGGTGGATGCTGCTGCTGCTCTTGCAGCTGAAACACAGATCCCTTTCTGTGATTGTGGCATCCATGCAAACCGAGCCTGGAAACGCCCATTCTGGGTTTCTAAGATCTATTTAAAAAAGGCCTCCAGTGCAAGAGCCAGAAGACAAGTCACCACAAGACAATTGCCACATATCAACATAATTAAAAACCTACGTGCCTCAGTATGCAGGGCTGCATTCTTCAGGCAGCCAAAGTAAAAACAACGTCTATCTTAAGTTCTTTTAAAATGGACTTCTGTATAGGGTGGAGCAGGCAGCAACACGAAAAGATAAATCCACCTATCTTTTTCTCTCAGGCTTTTCTTCGCTGCTACATTTTGATTTTATCACATTTTAGATCTAACTCACTTCATATTACAAGACTAACTCAAACTGACTGTTTTGGGAAAGACTTAGCCACAATGGTTTGGCTTTTTTTTTAAGAATGAATCTGGGGAGGAACAGCCTTCCCCATGATGGGGAAAAAAAAAAAGCAAAAATCTTTCTAACCATTCAGAAGGCCAAGCTTTGACACAAAGGCTTACAATTTGGCAGAGGGACCACTGTCAGTGACACGCCTTTTGTGGTCCCTGTGAAAATCTGCCCAAATTAGGCCAAGTTGAAAGCCTCTAAAGATCAGTATGCACATGCTCAGTGGTGGTTTAATTGAAGCTGGCAGTAAAGCTCTCCAAAGTTTCTGTCTGCACTACACATGCTTCATCTTACACTATTCCTCTGAGGTGCCTGCAATGAGCATGCCATATCCCAAGCCTTCAGGAGCTAAGAAAACTTTTCCTGTAATTGCCACATCTGCCTGCCAAACCCCACCACCTCACTGGGCACTAGGCTGAAAAACACAAACCACTTCTTCTGAGACTGCAGTGGTTACACTCAGCAAACAGACAGAGGAATCACCCTGAATTGAATACAGAGGAGGAGAAAGCAGATGGGAAGGCAGAGATGTGTGTCAACAGAAACAGAAGGGGAGAAAATGACGCTCCAAGAAAGGGTACACAGATAGGTGTACAGACAAGACAAATGGGTGTACAGTCTGCATGGAACATTTAGAAATGCAAGAGTATTTCTCTCCAGAACTTCCCACTGGATTTAGTACTCCTTCCTTCTCCATCTTCCACCATTAGCGAGTGAGCATGCATGAAATTTCACTATGAAGACGACTGTCTCACCTCTCCTAATATTTCATATACACAATGGTACACAGTTTGAGGCAGCAAATATTTACCCTGTGAACCTGAGTTCCCAAACATGCTCGCTGACCTCACCCTTAGTCATAAATTAAAATCAAACATTTCATCTTTCTTTAGAATTCTTAGGAAATTAAGGTCTGGAAAAATTCCCTACACACATCCACCATGAGACAGTGGTTACTGCCGTAGTATCATTCCTAGTTCTCTGCCTACTCAAAAACCCCACCATTACAATATACTCAGTGTGACTCAAACTACCACATCTGTACCTAGGAAATCACTGCTGGGAGACACAGGCCCAGCTAAATACATCATTAAGAAAGGATCTTAACTTACCCTTCTCAAGGAAGCCTCCGCGTTAACAGGAGTTTCTGGGTGGACCCATTTGGAGGAGGGCAGACCGAGTCCTGAGTAAGCATGTGTTCCATTTGGATACTGCCAAATAATTGGATAAAGCCCTAGCTGATTATAGGAAGCAGAAGGATGAGCTTGTCCGAGAAGATGTGGAGACTGGTGTTGTAACATCTGTTGCTGCTGCTGGTGTGCTAATGCCAAATGGCTTAAGCTGCTAGCATGAGCAGTCTCTAGTCGCGGGTGGGCACCCAGCAAGGAGGCAGCAGGCACTCCGGGCAACACTGCGGGAAGTAGATGAGGGTGATGAACAGAATGGTGGGATGCGCTGCTAAGGGGGTGAGTGTTAATAGCGGACAAGGGAGCCTGAGCTGAAGACCCAGCGAGCAGATGGGATGAACCAGTTAATGCAGGATGATGTGCATTTGGATTTAAACAGGTTCGGTGGGATGAGGAATGCAGAGGATAATTATGTTGATGCAAGTAAGGTGAAATGTGATTAGTTCCTGTTTCTTGTCCAATCAGAGTGGGGTCCCTGTATACTGTGAAATGTTCATTCTTGTCAATGATAAGAGGACTCTTAGTAGCTTCTAGAGCACTAACTCTAGCTGGAACTGGATGAAAACTAGACCTAGGCAAATCATGATCAGTTTTATTGGCTGACCTTGTTAATCCAGTAGCATGGCTGTTTTGGGAACTAACCTTCGACTTCACAGTATCAGAAGATTGGGTGAATTTAGGCTTAACATCAGGTGACTTTGTTTTAGGATGATCAACTGAAGCACTAGATTTTGACTTCACAGAATCGGGGACTGGACTTTGTTTACGCAGTTTACTCTCTTCTGCTAGAGAAGCTACATTTAACGAAGACATAAATGAGCCATACTGCACTTTTTCAGAATTTAAGTGTTCATTTACTGGTGTTGTCTTTACAACCCCAGGTTGTATCAAATCCGTTTTACCAACACTGCTAACCCAACTTTGATCAGCTTCCTGTTTTCTTGCTTCAAGGAAATTTGCATTTGCAAATTGCTGCTTTAAATCACTGCTGTGAGATTCTATTTTCTGAACTGTTTGCAAACCAAAGGTACTTGCAGCATTATCCTGGTTCTCCTTTTCAGAGTTGTTTTTATTAGTAACATCAACAACACACTTAGGAGTAGGAGGTCTGGGTAAAAACTGCTCATTTTTTAACTCCACAGTATGATGTTTTTCTGAATTACACTCTTGAACAGGTGGATCCTTGGCATTCTGCTCATAAAGTGTTGGCTGCTCCGCTGCATGGAGCGAAGATTTTTCCTGATGATCCAAGACTGATGACTTCAGTCTTTCTGTCTCTTCATGGTTTTTATCCTGCTGGACTTCATCCCATGGAGACTGTCTATCTGTTAGTGTTTGTTCTACTCCCTCAGTAGTTTGGGATTTTCCTTCTTCTCCGTTTATCTTTGAAGAGTTCTTGCTTTTTAACTCATTTTCTGAATTTTGCTCCGAGGATGAATCTGTTAATCTTTTATTTGAAATCTCCGAGTCGCTGCTTTCAGAATAATCTGAGATGTTGTCTGTCCGCAGTCTCTTCACATTTAGTTTTTTTTCATCTTCTTCAGGTTTTCTTCTTTTACTAAGAAAGTGTTTATTTTTGGTTTTGGGGTTTTCTGTAAAAGATAAAAACATCTATCAGATTTTCAGTCTAACACAGTTTTAGAAGCTCTCCCACCCTTTCCATTAACCACTTTTACCTCCTCGACCTATATAATCGTATCTTTCATCTTTCATCTTCTCTTCATCAGGCATGCTGCTATCAGAGCCTTTCCTCTTATTTGGCCGAGTATTCCTCTGTTGCTGGTGCTGGTGAGAATTCTGTCTTGGTGCTGCAGCTTGGGAATTCATTGCTGGTCTGGGACTATTTGCTTGTGCACGTGTATAATGACCCTAAAAATAATTTGTTATTAATGGACTTAAATGCAATGTTAATTAGTGTCTTTAAACATGTATTTTTAACATTTGCAATATATGAAAATATTTAGGTAAAAAGATAAATGTATCTACGTGAACTGTGTTGCTGTTCTGGTTGGAACGAGACCGTCGGCGTGAAGTGATGCCAATATTTTCACCTTTCAACAAAGAGTGAACAACATCATCTAGAAAGGTCATCTGAACCATAGAAGGATCAACATTCTGAGGTTCTAACACCTGGTTTATGTAAAAAAAAAAAAAAAAAAAA
>VYZP01014294.1:30866-57322 GCA_013400635.1 Hypocryptadius cinnamomeus
AAAAAAAAAAGAGAAGAGAGAAAATAACAATCCACAGATGTTCAGACAATGCCTAATCTGTATTTTCTGTACCAGTGTTCACCAGTCTATTTTGTGTGCTAAAGACTAATCAGAGAAAAGCCTACTTAATCCTGACAAGCAGAACTGACATATGACACAACAAATGCTGGGAACAGTGTCAAACCAAAGCAAATGTGTCTTTACATGCCATTGTAAAAATAATTTTTTTTTTTAAAAGCAAAAAGTATCCCACCACCCATTCCTTCCCCCTTCACTAACCTGCAAGTTTGAGATTTAGAAAGCTATTCATAGAATAACCCCTAAGCAGTAATTACAATATACAGATATTTTATAAAATTAATTTAATATACTATGAATTATACTGCAGAAGCAGATTACACTACTGCTTTCAACAGAAGCAAAACTGCTACCAGAACCAAAATGACGAGAAAGAAGAACTCTAGAATTGTTGAACGTTATTAGTGAGAAATACTTCATAAAGTAGGAAATGCTAACCATATCTTCAAAGGACATGGCACAAAGCAAAAAGCAACCTTTGGGGAATACTAATTTGAGCAAATTAAGGGAAAGAACTTATCTGAGTAATAGACTAGTCTTAAATTTTTACTGTCACACATGGTTTTGTCAGTCATTTCAAGGCAGATGGGTCATTCACTCTGTTACTGTTGAGTCATTACCCTACTCTCCTGAAATAGAATTCATTACTGCCATTAAAAATACCAGTATTAACTCTTCTTGCAACATCAAATTCCACACTAAAACTAAAACCCACCACAGCAAATATAAATTGGGGCAGCAGTAAATGCTTAATGCAATAAATTGCAGAAAGTGACTATTTCAATTGCTTGGAAAAGGTAACCATTACTGCTGTGCTGAAAGATTTCATTCTTGGGAAAAGAAATTCTCAACAGAGCAGACAGGGAAGACCAGTTCTTCAAACTGAATTGCTTTACTTCAAAGACTTTACTAGTCAAAGAGCAACAGCAGAACAAACTGTAGGACTGGTATTAATCATATCACTGCACAAATACTCAGCTTCAGGAGGATTTAACTGATAGCCCGACTCAGTTGTGCTGTAGTTTCAGTGCACTGATACCCTCAACCTGCTGGAATTGAACCAACTTTGTCTGATTCTGGGTGCTACCAACAAAAATTAGAACCTCCCAAGGCACAGCTTACTTGCAGCTTTTTTTTGTGAGTATCATCCATCAACTCACCTGGTCATTCATAACCACCATAGTGCGGGTGAAGAGATCATGGTGAGTGATGATGCCAGTGAACCACTGGGTGGCAGAATCCTGTCTGTACACTCTCACCCTATAACCATTTAAGGAGTACGGACCTTTGGAAGGGGAAGAAATAAAAAGCCATTGAGGAATGCAAAAAAAAAAAAAAAAAGGCATACATGAATTTTCCTATTTTTTTTAAGCTTCACAGCAAATATATAGTGCACATGGCATGGACAGCTAACCACAGATTCAGGAAGACATTCTGAAATGCAAATGATCCATATAAGTATGCTTTAAGGTTAATTCTGCTAACATTTTCAACATACTATTTTCTTTTCTAACTAAATCTTTCTGCAACCATGATGACACATGATGGGAAAATTCCTGCCTACAAAAAGCAACCACAGAAAAGTAATCTGAAAGGCTAGAAAGTGGCAGCAGCAGGTTATACAGAAGCCATCTAACAGGCTAGTCACATGCCCAGCTGCTTTGCTGGCTAAAAGATTTACATCTCGGTGGTTAGGCTCTGCATCTGCCAAGTCTTTCCCATAAGTGACCACAGAGTTTCTCTCTATTACAACAAGCAGAAAGGCAGCGGAATGATCCTGTGACTGCTATGGTCACACAAAACATTCAAGCACACACACTACGAACACGTCAGCTCCTGTTTTCAGACATACCAAATCCAAAGAAACCTCACACATTTTGCAAAGCCCAGTTTAATTCACCTCCAAAAGCCCATGGGGATGGGGAGCTATTATGACACAGTACCTATTTTACAGTTTGTTTCAAGACCCAGAAAGCAAGACTTAACAGTTTTATTTGTATTCCGTATCTTATTTGATCACTGGAACGCTTAAGTTTCACTGCACTTGGTGTTTATATGGCATTTTGTATAACCAAGCAACACTGCCACCAAGCTCAGTTCCAACTGTGTGGGCTTTGCTACTCCCACAATCAAACCCCAGGTCCCAGGTCAGGCAAACAGGAAGGGAGGAGAAACCAGCCAGTGACAACCTACAAACAGCCTAACTGAAGTGATTTAAGACTGCTCAGTTGCTGAACCACACAGGCAAGGCCAGAATTTCCCTGTCTTTCCTAAAGATCAGATTTTCCAAGCCCTGCCCAGTACATTAAGCAAGCTCAAACATCTGCAGCAAACAGGCCAGGGACCTCACAGGTGACAGCTTTCTCTAGTAAAAAATATCCAGGATCACACAACTGGGTCTATTATACCCTCTGCATGTGACAGTGTGCTACTGCAAGGACTGTTTTTTAATGCCAACATTTGACAGATCAAGAGAAGTGCAAAAGCAGTAATTATTTAGTAATTTCCAAGTGGTCTGTTGAAATACTTTTTACATGTGACTATATCATTTTTTAAACCAGCTGGGAAGAGAAACATCACACCACAGCAGCCTTCTTACCCCCATCCACATTATTCATGGCACAACTGAAACACTTGAGACCTCCTGAACCCCCTGAGCCACCTTAACTGATGCCTGGAGTATGTTTCCAGCAGCACAGACAAGGGCCAGAAGTGTGCCAGCACAGGCACTGCCAATCACAGGTACATATGGGCAGAAAAGGAGGAAGAATCTACAAACTTATGTCTCACATTTCTGGTCTTGGACTAGACAGGGTTCCCATGGGGACACATTTCCTGATGGCTTCTCTCCAACCTTTACTCCATATGCCCCTGCAGAACGCCTCCAGCTCAGCTCCCACACTTCTGACTGCCTGACCCATCCACATTCTCACATCTTGAACTTTTAAGGGCTGTCCCAAAGCTCTGCCTTATTCAGACAGTCTCAGTAAAATTCTGCATGTGTCTCTTTGTGCAAATTTGCCATTCCTACTTTCCTACCCAATCTCCTCTTCTCTTGCATCCTACTGCTAACTGCACAATGATTTTCAGTCTCATTGTATAAGCAGAACCAGCATCTCCCCAGCTTCTTGTCTCATTTTAGCACTGCTGTGACTCCATGCCACTAGCTTCTAAGTCCTTTCCCCCAGTCTCCTCAGCTTACAAACTCCATCCTTCCTCTGCCAACAGCTTCCAGCTTCTCCCATACTCCCTTACATTGACCCAGTGCCAATTTCTTTCTTCTTACTCCTTGTTCTAATCTGTGTCCATCCTTCATTCCAGCTGTTACCCTATCTATTTTTAAAAGAGAGTTTGTCTACCTTTAAAAACAGTGGGTTGGGTTTTTTTCTTACATGCTGATGGGATGACAGGAAGAAGGAGAAAGATTGAACTGCAGCCACACAACACAGACCAGCTCAGCTCCAGCCCAGCCCAGCCCAGCCACAAGCAGCCATTACAGGAAAAGCCTGGCTTTGTCTCCAGTCCCTGGCTGAATCACGCCAGCTACACATTGTTGAAACAGCCTGTGCAGTACTATGAGAAAATATGTTCAGAGCTGAAGCACTCCCGGTGTTTCAAGAGGATTACTATACATGCAGCCTGAGATTGCAATGATAAAAAAACTAATCGGAAGAAAGAAATCAAATATTTTAATTGTTAAAAATCAAAGACACTTCACTATGTTCCTTGAACCGGTTTTATTTGTCCCAAAAGCTTTCAACTAGGCCAAGTTTGGGAGGAGTTTCATTTTTTATTTAACAAGGAACAAACTACTTTCCTGCCAAAGCTACAATCTCTACTGCAAAGCATGCTGCTGTGACTGCCGCCCAAAGGAGAAGTTAAACGGGCCAATTTTTTTCTTTAGTCTCATTCTTGTAAATAATTGGACTGGTTTTGACTAAAATTCTCCCTCCTCAAATTGGCATGTTTCTTTCCAAATATTTGGAACCAGATTTTAATGCTCCTATCCGACCCTCCTCTTTCTTCAGATAAACTGCGTTCTAACTGCAAAAGTCAAAGTAGAAAATACTAAGTTACGATATGAAGGTTTCAGCATCACAGAAAACAAGGAAAAGGCTGGATACTAAAAATGTTGTAGAGGATGAAGTAGGAGAAAGTGGTGGTAATAACCTTAACAGATGCATCTAGACAAGGCAGAGGTGAAAATGTAGCTTAAATTGCAGGGAACAAGAAAATGGAGGAGGTGAAGCAAACCAGAGAAGAGAGAGGAGGAGAAAAGGAAGAGAACATGACCAGATTACAGCAGCTAGCACTGTCAGAGGGCTATCTGTAAGCCACTGGAAGGTTCGTGCCAATGAACTGCCAACAACTGCCAAGGTCTGCGTGAGCAGGAGCAGATTACGGGCAGGGAGAATGTGACAGCAGCAGTCTCTGCTGGCTGCCCACCATCCCATGGGGCTGAGGCCAAGGCCCCTGTGAGGAAGCATGTGTCTCCTCAGGTCACACATCACATCAGGGGAGCAAGTGGATCGAAAGCTTCTCCTCAGATGAGGACAGCTAGCCTTCAAGGACATTGGCATGAGATTCATCTTATCATCTATATTACTGTTCATTTGTGCACTGCTAAGCACAGAAACCTCTGTTTGAGAATCTGTATCTATGAAGACAAAAATACAGATCCTGGAATGATGGGAGGGAGTTGTGTGGGTGATGGGCTGGCAGTCTCATTTAGATGACTATTTCAATACTGCTGGAGCTTTGCTCAACTATTGATTCTGTACCAATGTACACAGAGACTTTTACAATAGTCTCACTGTTGTTACTCTAATGAAATACAATAAACAAGCTCAATTTCAGTCTCCTTTTCATATAACCCTGATTCGATTTTGCATCACCTTTTAATCCAGTTTTGTCTGCAAATTTCATCAACAGACTATTAACTTGTATTGCATCTGATGATATCAAAAGTAAAATCTGAAATGACTAACATCAACATGCCAACTTACTATCTAAACAATTCCACATGTTCATTTTTTCAGCATCCCTTTTCTGTGGCCCATAAGAATCATGTCTAGTCAAATGAGAAACTCTACCGAAGGAAAGACACAAGTTTTTTACTCTAAGTTCAGTATTATACTTACCATATTCCTTTTGTCTGCTGATCTTGGTTTTATCAAAGAGACTAAACAGCAAGGAAACCTCAGAGCCACCCTTAAAATATCTGATTATTTACAGCTTCCCTCCTAATTTTCATTTACAAAATGACTGCTTAAGCATTTTTGTTCTGAAACTGCTTTCCTGGGGATTTTAGCCCAGACCCACAGAGGTTGGTTTCTGCCTCCCAGTAATAGGAACTCCTCTGCAGAGCTTCCTGAAACTTAATGAATATGCTGCAAATGCATACAGTATTTTTACTATCAGCAAGATGGCACCAAAATAATTTCTTCAACTTCATACTAGTTTTCTTGTAACTTGCATCAACAACGTAAATATTATTGTACACAGCTTCTTCTGCAACTTCCCAGCATTAGACTAGAGTTACAAATTGTTACTGATTTGAAAGCAACTTTTCAGTCAGGGGGTGAGGGCATGGGGTGGGGATGTGAAAGTATTCTTCATCTGTGACAGAACTGTGAAGAACTACAAGCACAGACAGGTATCTGAGAAGTTATCACACGTAACAGTAACACTAGCAGAGCACAGAACAGTTTTAAGCATGCCAAAATGTGTGTGGAGGCCATTCATACACACTTATTTTCACAACAAACTTTATAAAATATCTACATTCAGGCTAATGATATTCAGCTTTTGCTGTAATCACTAAAACATCAAACAAGTTAAGAACAGTCTGAAGCAAACACCAACAGCTTCTTACAGTCTTGTTTCCTTGTATTAACAAATACTTCCAAAAAATAACTTCCAAGTTAAAAAAGATATTCTCCATTATATCACAAATGCTATGGGATGAGTCCCACACAAGTAATGGCCTTAAACTAGCTAACACAGAATATAAATAACACAATTTCCCACATAATTACCTTGCATAAAAATCTCCTGAACCTTTTGTTCCTTTACCCAGGCTTTTACCTCCTCATGTAACTGCGGGTTATCCCTGAGAACTGGGTTTAGACTGTCTACGTCGTCCTAAAGTAGAGATTAAAAAAAGAACCATATGTTATGTTTACTTGTAACATTTTTGTTTATTTTCCTAGATGTATTTTAAAATACAGTATTAAGTCGTTAGATGCTAATTTTGCTGATTGCCTACAAATCCCTGTACTATTTTTAGAAAAAACTTAAAAGCATAACATAGTGCTAGAAGTTATTTCTTGGGAACACAGTATGTCAGATCCCACATGTGGCCAGACTTGTAAGCTATTAATAGGATCACACTTTCATACTGTCTCACTACAAGCTAAAAATGCCCTCTAAAGATTTAAGTGCTCACAGGTATGCACAAAGAATTGTTTAAATAATTACTAAATTTTGTTTCTAAAAAATTCTGTTTACCATATCTGTAAAATGTAATAATATGGACATGTTGAGCATAAACACAGATATCAAACCTACAAGTGTAAGACACAAGCAATATTTTAGGAGAAACAAGCATTCTGAGATAAATACCATTGGTGATTTTCAAATATGTCGGCCTTTGTTAATTAGGTAGTTTCAACTAAGACATGTTTTCATTTTTATTACAATCAGTTCTCCTGGAAAAAATTGTTTTCCAGTATTTGGTAGGATATCATCTGGGAAATTAAGATATATTCAGTGGCTCGGTCCTTCTAACAGAAAAAAAATTAGGCACAGAATCTGGTTCATACCCTTGCAAGCACAACTTCTTAAGAATCACCATTCATCTCTGGACTCCTAGAACACCTATTTCGCTATTTCAGAGCAAACTTGCTATTTCTGTCTTTGAGGCTGTGGCAGAGAAAAAAAGCCTGGTGGCTCCTCACACCGAAGATGGCCTTGGAAACCCATGAGCAGCAGCAACATTCATTTATAGCAAGAGAACTTCAGACAGCTAAAATAATGAGTGCAATTCTCCACATACAAAATGTAGAATGCTTTATCAGTACTGCAGCTGAGATAAAGCAATTTCTTTCCTTGATCTCCAACAAGTTCCTTGATGTTTCACAATTTATTATGAAGAGCTCCAGCCACAGAACAGAAAGATACCAGTAACACCCAGTGAATTGTGCATTGCTGCCAGGCCCTCCAGTGACACAAGCAATTTCTCTCTATTCATATGGATGAGATTATTCCTGCTAACCCACTGATCACAGGATATCTATTTCCAATTCAAAATTCACTTCCTGACACTTGGAGAATTGCTGTGCTCTACTATGGAGAATGCATCAATGCTTTGGTTATTAGAGAAAATTACTCTCTCTATCCTTATGCTTTTACAAAGGATATGGCCTTGGACTGAAGAAATGGCCAAGATGACCATTTTAATACATGTAAATTGGAACAAAGTGAGAGTGAAGGAAGATCAACAGGACCTCCACCACAAGGTTCAAAATACCAACCAGATAAGCATGCTGCTAGCATTACCAGAGGTACAAAAGGGTCATAACTAAAATTTATTCAAGGATGGCCTCTCTCAAAGCATTTTAAAAAGAGTATTAGCTATTCTGTCCACATCTGCAAATCCATTTGTGTAATGATCCTACGTACAGAAACAACAGCACCACCACTAGAAAGAGTGCCAGGGGAACACAACAGATCCTGGAAATGGAGTGTGTGATGATCAATCATCTGTCCTCCTTCCCATGCATTCTCTTTCACAGCAGCTGTAAGAGACTCCTGCACCAAAAATTTCCCCACTCCGATCCACATGCACTGGATCTAAGCAACAACAGACTGAGGACTGCAATACTCAGTTTGGCTGACCTACAAATGCAGTTGATGTGCAGCTCCTGGACATTTTGAGTAATCTCTTCAGTCACATCTAAGAAAATCTGTATTCTCATTTTGAGATTACACACATTGATTAAGTACCATGAAATCAAACTTGTCACTCTTAACATTATACTATTTTCATGAGTTCTTTACACAAAGTTTTTGAGTCTCTATGTCATCTTAAGCCACTTTTGATTTATTTCCTGAAGGCAACACACACTGGTGCTTTTTTTCTTAAGATTTCACATCCTTCCTAAGCATCTTGGCCTTCTCTGAACTTGACACTGAAGACACTGTCCATCCTACATATAGCACATTTGAACCTCTACCTCCTATTCAGATGCATGACATCAGCATCCTTGGCTGAGAGTGCTCCCTGTGAACATTCAGAAAAGGAGACTTTAAAGTCCATTTTGTATTTATCTCCTCACCCTTGGAGAAAGACAAGCTCAAAGATGAGCTACAAAAGGCACAAGAAGTTAGGTCAAAGACCCGTTACACAAACTGCATGCAGGTGTGACCGAGATTATGTGGATGATATCAAAGAGAGCCCAGAGTTTCTAAATATACACACAATACACATTTAACACATCAATCACAGGGTAGGGGAGAAGATACTAACAGAGCACATTTCTGTAATCTCAAAAACTCTGTTCTTTTGTGTACATGTATCTATGAAAAAATGTATGTGCCAGGACTTACCTTTTTTCATCTGCAGTCTTAAATCTGAATATCTAAAACCCAGGAAATTAATTGCATCATGTGTTAAAACTATAAAGCAGTGGCCTTAACCACACAGTCTCAGCACACATCACAAACTCTGGCAAAAGCAGGGAGAGGACAACAGGCAAGGCTGATGCCTTGCAGTCTCTTCCCCAGTTCAGCACTGAAGACAAGCAGATGACTCTGCAGTTCCCAGTTCTTTTCCTTACCCTGTGTTTATATTGCTCAAGGAACAATTACTGTCTACAGATTTGAACCTTGGCAATTGTAACCCTCAGTTTTCCTCTTCTTGGTTGATGCAGCATGAGTGACAGACTAACCTCCAGAAGATTTAAATGCCCTGCAGGATTTTCCTCCAGACTTTCCTCATTTGAAAGTAGTTTTACAAACAGAAGTTATGGTACCCTCTCCTAAACTAGTTTTTCCACAAGTCCTGGAATATATCCTCCAGAAGGATGTTAATGCTGATTTGAAATCCTTATGCAAATCAGGATGCAAATCAAATACAGGGGACTGTTATATTCTTCTGCTAATCTACTGGAGGAAGCTCTTTATGTACTTCAAGTGGCAGTGCCTCTTGCTCCACAAATGACTATATGCAACTCTGGGAAGACGACAAAAAAACTATAGGCTAGAAAAACATGGTAGAGATAACCCCTCCTGCCCTTCTGGAGAACAGTCACATGAGGCAATGTGACTATCAGAAGCTTGCCAATCTATGACTAGTTTTTCACATCTTTGCTGATATTCTTCCTTCTTTCTAGATCAAAAGAGGAATTCACTTCTGTTGAACTGGACTTTATGCTTAATTATCCAAAGAACTGGGTCAGCTGCATGTCTCTCTAGGTGATCATTCTCACCTGCTGGGGATGTGTTCGACTCCAAGGAAGTCCTGAGAAGAATAGAGAATGAAATTTTCCCCAAGTATCAAAAAGATGCTGTGCTTTTTTGAGTATATCTGTTCTTTATCCTTGTGCAAAACGATACACGCAGGTTGAAACCACAGACCATACCATCAGGTTAAGATATCACACTGGTATAACCAGGAAGGAGAAATTTTTGTTCAGAGAAGCATTTTCAGAAAGTTTATTCAGACATAATAAAATAATTAAAAATTATTTATCATTCAGAGTCACAGGCGAACAAGTGCTTAGCTCACTTGCCACGCATCAAAATTCCTTTGAGATCAAACAGGAATTTCAAGATAGTACCCACAGAAAAATAAGTTGAAATCCCAATGAGAATTTTTCTACTTGCTCTCCATCCACAAAAAAATATTGTCCAAGACACTGAGAGCTATCCCCAAGATGTGCTGAACCTGCCCATTGCCCAAAGACCATCCAAAGTGCTCTGAAAGGCTCAAATGACCAGAAGTTCCTTTTGCATTTTGGGCAGCCAGGTATGACTGTGCTCGGAAAGCCTACATATTTCCACAGCTACCTCCTCCACAAGACAAGAACTACTGAAGCAACACATTTCCTCAGCATTTTAAAATACTCTTCCAAGCAATCATTCAGAAACTTGAGAGGCAGAAATGAGTTCATCGAGAGATGAAGCCCTGGAGCAAAGAGGAACAAAGAAGTGGATTCCAGTAGCTGCTCCCACCCCCAGTCACACAGCCCGCATGCTGCTTACGGGACAGTGCACACACTCCAGTCAGCTGCCAACTCCCCACTGCCAGTGAAGAAGAGAAGGAGAACTGACAATATGCATTCCAGGTAAGCCAGTCCTAGAAAAACAGTGGCTTTTGGCATTAAAAAGGCTTAAATCAGAGCCCTGAAGACTACATCTCAACACCCATCACACATCAGGAACCTGCAAATCTTCATTTGGGAAACCTCCTTCCTTGGTCATGGTGCCTCTGCATTCGGCTTCATGCATCAAGGACATCTTTCTAATATCAGTAGGAACTCATTTCAGCTAGTGTTTTCCAGAGAAAGACTAAGTAGATTTTGCAGTCCTCGCAAAGGTCAACGCCACATTAGTCCTCACCATCTGTGGCTTAATTAACTATAGCTTCCTCTGGCTGCTTAGAGGTTTTCTGATAATTTAGGACACGAACTAGATGAAAACTAGTACATAACCAACTTGACAGTCCTGTTTACAATGTTTACACAGTGTGCACTGCACATTGAAATAAGCATTTTGTCAGGACTTTAATGGTAGAGGGACCACATTTAAATTCAAACAGTGCAAAAGAAAACCTCAAAGTGTCCTGACCTTTCAGTTTTGTTCTTGTTTCGTAAGTGAATATTAGCTTCCATAAAACCAGACCCCAACCCTTTTTTTTTCCTTTTGCAGCAAGTCATTTGTACAACTGCACTGAACTTCAGCTGCATAGAAATTAGGTATGAGAACTGCAGTGTGAAAACAAGCCAACACTTCCCTACTGATTGCCACAAGTCTTTAGAGAGCCGAACAGTAGCAGCAAAAAGCACTTTTTAAAATCTAAACTGCTGACAATTTATACTAGGCCTCTAATGCCATTTCTGATTGTTTTTTCTCATAAAAAAGATGAAATATTGTATCTGTACCCAGCCTCAAATATATTCATGTCAATTTTTACCCCTCATTTGAAAGCAGAACTGTACAGCTCTCCCCTTATTTTCATTTCTTGATAACCAGCAAAATCCTTTTCTTTCATCTTTCACTGATTATGTCACCTGACATACATGATTATATCACTGATCTGT
This sequence comes from Hypocryptadius cinnamomeus, assembly GCA_013400635.1. NCBI lineage: Eukaryota > Metazoa > Chordata > Aves > Passeriformes > Zosteropidae > Hypocryptadius > Hypocryptadius cinnamomeus. The sequence continues at coordinate 42,269 of VYZP01014294.1, forward strand.
AATCTCTTTCACTGACTGTAATTTTTGACAAACCTTCAATCTCAACATTGTTTTGCTGGACATCAGAGTGAGAAAAAAACATACAAAATGCAGATAGGCAGAATACCAAGTATCATAACAAGAACATCACCTATGAACTGGTGATGCCCTGCTACCAAACTTTTTTTTTCAGTGGCAAAAGATAAGAATCTAACTAAAACACAGAAAAACTGGCAGCAACTGACTCCCCTGAGGGTATTACCAGGCAGGCACTGCGGCTGCCACATAGACCACACCAGAACTTAGGAGGGAAATGACCAAATTTAGATGAGTCTAAATACAGATCTCCTGCAGCTTCCTCCTAGACACACAGCATGCATAAACCACTGGTACCCAGAATATTCCTGATTTCTCTGTGACAAGTGAAAGGCTACCCCAGCTGCCACGCCACTGCAGCTGCCGGGCAGGAGGTCAGGCAGGCACGGCGGGGCTGTGCTGCACAGCCACGCCAGAGGGGACGGCTCTGGGAACCCATCGACCCCACCAGGGCAACCTCCCTCCTGCTCCACGCTTCTCACCGAGGGCAATGCCACCCACAAACGCCAAGGCTGGAAAGCTAGAAAGGCTAGAAAGTTTTTTGGGGAGATTGTAACTTCCCAGTTTACCTTAAACGGCTTTGTCTGAGCTGAGAGAAGAGGCTTAGGCTTACCAGGCGACGCTAGCGCTTTCTATGTAAACCCAACCCACACTTGACCTATTTTCTGCTGTTCTGAGCGCACAGTCACAATTTACCTCATTCAAACCCGGCAGCTGCCGGGCTACATCTGAACCAGTTAAGTCAAGCTTGAAGGCACAACCCTGACCCCTAAACCAGAAACAAAGTCGAGCCGAGGTCAGCCCTGCTTACACGTGCGCAGAGGCACGGCCACATGGGGAAAGCAGGGATGGGCAGTGACGCTCGCCCTGCGCGCAGGGGCCAGCACAGACAACTGGGATAACTAATCCCCACCCAGCAAGGGGCTCTGAATGCACTGTTCCAAGGACAAATGTTTATGGATAGTTCAGACCACAAACATTTAAAGATTAGGGGTTATTTTCAGTGTGTAACAGCAATGACTACGTTTTTGTAAGTAGGAAGTTAAAATTATAAGGGGAAAAAAGATGAGAATACAAATTTAGTGATTTTCCAACTGTCAGTAAAGTTAACATTTCTCAGGAAAAGCTATCAACGATTTTTCTGCTGCTCCCTGCTCTTCCCTATGCATAATACTCCTCCCCACACACTCCTACTCCCTTCCTCATTTTACCTCAGGAGCTGAAACTGATTTTAAAATTTTAATAATCAGGTTTGAGAACCAAGGGATCAGGGCTACATACACTTCTCCAAGTCCCGACTTCAGGCTTGAAGACGCATCATTACACTGATTTGTTCAGTTCTGGAAGCATAACTGGTATACTAACATTAGGAACATAAATATACAGGGGGAGGGAAAATCTGACTTGTAGTCTAATATTCTCCATGACTTTAACTTACTAACACAAAGATCAACAGAGGTATTTGCCTTCCTATAAAACTATCAATACCTCAGGTGAAATGGGCATAGTGTAAAACTTATATTTTACAAGTCAGTTTATTATTATTCTATCTGTAGATGACAATCTGGTGTGGGAAGGCAGAGGGGAAATCAGAACAGCATGAACACAGACAGGATGAACATCCAGCAGGAGAGTAAGCAACAACCAATGGATAAACAAAACCAAACCTGGGCTAGACAAGTATTGTCAATAACCGGCCTAAAAACTGCTCTAGTGGCATCTACAATAGTCCTGCATTTGAAAATAGAGACTAAAAAAATAGAGGACCCTTATGCCCACAAATTATGTTACTCTCTCTCTGAGCAGCTAGGACAATCTGGGTCTGAAAGCAAACTCTTCCCCCAAAGCCAGGTATCTTTTAGCATCTAAGACTTCCCAAAAAAAAGTGGCTTCTATCCACAAAACAGAGGGGCTTTCAGTTTCCACCTAGAACACTGTGGTGACCATTTGTACCACTTATATTCTCCACATACAGACAAATAAAGGTCAAATGAACTACACTACTCCATGTCCACCTTCCCTCTCATTTTGCTGACACAGCCACGCTTTTGCTTTTCTTTCATTTTCCACTGAATCACATTTCCTTCCGCTTCCTCACGGCAGGCTCCACATTTTTATCACCACCATCTCAGCAATATGCAACTTGTACTAATTTGGCATTTTGTTTTTTTCTAACTGTAAGAGAAACAGGGAGGGAGTACTGGTCCTAAGCCACTCAGTCATGTGGTGATACTGGAACAGCCTTTGAGTCACTAAGCAACTTACTGCCACTATGGGAAAGAAACCTCAAAGTGCAGACATTTCCCTGAAGCAAGCAATTAGCAGAGTGAAGTTGATGCTAACAAGGAGACCTGCTAAGTAAGTAGATTGAAGAAATCTCTTTTGTACATTGATATTAAAATTTAAACTGAGAACCAGACACCCTGTGAATTGTGAACTGCTTTCAGAAGGTATTCAACAAGAACCAAATCACATCAGCTGAAGGACAAGCTATATAGATGAAGGTGTCTTTAAGCAAAAAAGAAAGTACATTCTGTTGGTCGCTGGTTGTCTGGACTAGTGGGCAACCAGAAACCAAGGCAAGAGGCCTGCTCAGACACTGACCACTTTACAACAGACACATCTTCCTTGCATGAGGGACAGCAGAGGTTATCTATCTGTGGCAGCTGGCAGTGGCAGCTGGAAGGCTGTGTACCACCACCACCACACAAAATGACTGACCAGACAGGTCCTCTCTTAGCTCACAGCAGTCACCTCCATCAAATCTTTTAGCAGTTGCATTACTCAGCAATACCATATTCCTTGACAAGAGTACTGGTAACTGAGAGCTTACTGGAGAGCAAAGGCCTCTCAATTCAGTTCTGCAGAAGAAAACTGCAGAAAACTGTCCAATACGTGCCTGTGTGATGACAGATCCTAGAATCAACACCACCTCCTAGAGATATCCATCACTCTTGTGAATGACTCCCTGCTCTGGAATTTGAACTACCACCAGTTTAGATTACCAACAGTAATCACACAGCTACCTAGTCTCTTCTGCAGATATCCTCAATCCTATTTACCAAATAGGAACTCTGGCAACATACAACTTTCCACCTCCTTTTCTCTATAACTCCTGAGGATTATGGGCAGAAGACAAATCCCTACAAACAATAAAAATATTTTAACCTTTTTGAAGGCAGAAAGAATACATCAGATACCATCCAAATGTTCTTGAAACCCAGTGTGTTTTAGTCCACTGAATTACATTAATGTTTTATTTTCAAGCGGCTTTCAGGGATTTATTTGATAACGTGTTTCTTAGAATACAAATATATACATGCTGGCCCACATGCTGGTATTATGAAAGTAGATCAAAATAAAACTAATTTTTCTCCCATTTTAAAAGTACCATTGTATTTGCAGAGAACTTTTCAAAGTTAATTTCTAACAGGATTTAAAGCAGTACTATCTTTTTTTCCCTGTAGAGAGATCCATTATGACCTGCTGGAGCCTTTTTAGGAATTTTCCCTATAAATAACAGATCTGACCAGCTGGGACATATATCATAGCTGGATTAACACTACAGCTCTCTGCAACTCTGGAGAAAGCAGTGGATATGCCTTTTATAGAACTGATGAATAACAGTCTTGCAAAGAGGAAAGATTAAATTGCTAATCAGAAAACAGGGATGTTTCAGTTATTGCTGCAATAAATTCCCTGGGGTAAACTTAGGTAAATCATTCAGAGTTTAAAATTGATACAATGATCTTCTATTTCACCATATTTTTTCATAGATGTATCTCCTAGCATGTAGAACCAAAAAAATTCCTATTGAAGACATAATTCAAAAGTGAACTACATCACATGGGGAAGAAAAAAAGCTCAAGCCTGTCAAGCACCATAAATCAGCCACCAAGTCTTATGCATTCTGAAACCTGCTTTAACCTGATTTTATCTCCCATATACCAAAATGGTGTGACATGGTGATAAGACAATGAAAGGGAAGAAAACATTCAAATGGGGTAAAACCCCTACCTCTATGCTTGAAATAAAATTTCTAAACTGCATGCTTAAAATTCACAACTAAAACCATAAAAAATGTAATAATTAGTGAGATGCACAGAAATTACTATGATTCAAACTCACTTGCTCAGCAAAAACATTAAAATACTACCCTCAATAACACTAGCAGACACACTCCAGTAGACGAGGTCACAGGGGAAGAAAGGGAATAGTTAACTTTAATTCCATTCAAAAGACAGGAAATGTTTTCTAGATTAAAGAGGGGGTTCAGTATTTACCAACAATAGTAGTAAAAAGACTTTATAATTGTAATTACTAGTATACTGTTAAAAAAAAATAATGCTCTGTACATCAAGCCCTCCACAAGTTCTTAGTAAAGTTATTCCAACATCTAAGAAAATAGCAAGACTCATACTTGGTTTTAATTTTAAAAATTCAAGTTGGTATAAAATTACTGAGTTTCTCCCCAGATGTCTGGCCTGGAAAAAGAATTAGGTACACAGACCTGGAACTGCTATAGCTCTCAACCTCTACTAACTGTAGCTTGCTGAAGGCTGTGGAGCAGTAACCCCAGACTACAAATTATTACTTCTATTAGTGTAACTTCAAAAATACATTCTGTAAGAAAAAGGTCTAGAGTGGCAGCCAGAACAAAGGGACATTGTGTCCAAGGGAGGAACGAAAGCAAACAAACCCATGGGCACTTCACCAAACGAGCCATTGTGTTTATCATGTCAAGATAAGGCTTAATTTGGGTAAGAACACATTTTCATGGAACTCAAGTTTCCCTCTACCTGAAATGCAGGAATGTCTACTCTCTTCCTGCTCTGGGTACAAAGTTCCATGCAACACTGCAGAGTTTACTTGCACTCACTCTTCTGAGATCCCAAAGCACTGAGGATTCCCAATCCCAACAAAGAGCAACTTGGGAAACCAAGAACACAGGCAAAGCAGCAACTGGTTATAATGTGAAACAGACTTCTCTAGGAGCTGACTCTGAGTCTGGATTACAGAAGCAGGGCTGGTCAGGACCACCACATAAGAAAAATACTTCAAACTTTCATTTTTAATAGATGAAATGGAAATTTTAAGGACTCAGAACCAAGAATAAGGCTTCCTTCACTTACTACTGAGTGGTATTTTCCATGGATTTTTACTGATGAAAAAGTAATCACTTGTGATCAAATACAGGAAATTTTTACCCAGAAACACTGGGTGGATTTTTAAACTCAGTAATCCCAAGCATGGCCTCTCAGAAGTACCAAAATACTTCAGTAAAAGGATTTAATATTCACCTTCAAAGAAGAAGCATGTTTTGTTCTCTCTCTTCCATTCTGAAATCCAGTCTTTTAATTACTTACTTAAATACTACCTCCTAGAGTAGGATTAATGAAATCAAATCATTGAACTGGTTTTTCAGAAATTGTAGGAAGAAACAGGGAGGAAGGAACTGAGGAAGGAAAACTGTTTTCCTATGGATCTGAGTGTCATCTGCATTGGGATAACCTCAGCTCATCCCAAGGACCTCCCAACTCTTTCCCCATTCCTCCTTGTGTACCTTCCCACAGCTTCAGCAGTTCCACCTGACCTGGTGGAGCCACACTATTTGCGGCAGCTACGTCACCTTCCTGTGACTGATGGCCTCCCCTCCACACTGCTCACTTCCCTAAGGCTTGGCAGATCTGAAGAACTCCACTCCTGTGCCAAACCCTGCTGAGAGACAAAAAAAGTGACTGAAGCTCTTACTTCTTACCAGATCAAGGTAAAACAGAAAGGTGCTATTTTATTCCACCTCTTTTGAGAAAACAGAGGATGGTCTCAAACAAGCAGCTCTTCTTCAAAGAGGAGCACAAATACAGGCTTAGGGCAGATGATATACTTGTCCCTCTGACTCTACAAATGGCGGGTGCCAATCCCTCCTCCCTCATTCCTCTTTTTTTGTGAGCACTGGGATGAAACTCTGCTGTCCTGCACGTGTTGCTGGGAGTGAGGACTGGGGTGAGTCATCTGACCCACTTCTAGCTGGACGCAGCTTTGTGCTTCCCCACACGCTGGAGCCGAACGCTCCAACGTCGATGTGTCCGTAACGAGCTGTTTAGACCATCGCTCTTTACAAGGCTGCCAGGGAAGCCAGCTGGACTCCTTATGGGTGGTCCAGAGACATGGGAAAGAATCGAGACAGTTCTTCAGCACAACACAGAGAGGAGTTAAAGATGCAGAAAGCTGTGTGTGCCTGGGTTGTCTGTGGAGGAACCGAAAGCAGGAGGGGAGCACATAGGTTCTGTGGCCGGCACCCGGAGCTCCCGAGCTGCTTCTGGCAACCTCAAAGGGTGGGACCAGCCCCAAAAGCTCCTGCCTGCCCACCAGTGGAGGTAAAAGTTTATGGGAAAAGCAATTTTCAGCTGCAGTAGTTATTTTTAAGCCTGAAGCTTAAAGTAAGAGAAGTCTGAAAGATGAGTGCACATATAATTATGGGGTGCTTAAAATACAGACAGAAAAATACTATTTTATCCCTGTTTCAAGATGTTTAAAGAATTTTTTATGTGCACATGTCATTACTATACAAGCCCAGCTTACTTGCTCCTACAAGCAAACAAGTCACGGAACCCAAAGGCATCCAGGTCTGAAATATCCAATGTCTGCCCATAATGAACAGAAAAGCAGAGCAGTGTTGTTGCCCATGGCCCTTCACTCAAGTCTTTCTTAATGGCATATATGACTTGAATTTGTAATAAATCAAGATAAGTCCTGCATCTGATGTACCTTCTTCATGATTAGTGAGAAAGTTGATTATTTCAACAATCTTTAAGGCGTGTTAGACATTTGACCTGCCAGCATTCAGATGTGCCACACACATTTAAAAAAAGAGCAAAGTACAGGTGCCTATCACTGTTCATGCAACACCTCCCACGGGGGATTTCTCATTGCCCTATCTTTACATCTGCAACCTTCAGCACAGAGATAGACAGGCAGACTGTACCATTTTGAAACACTAAAGCAACCAGGCTTGTCTTCCAGAAAAAAAAAAAAGTTCTGAAGGAGAGTGTGAGGCCTGAAGAGAGATCTCACCATAAATATTCATTCTTAGCAAGATTTTTTTTCTTTAAATCAAATAAGCAAGAGGACTTTTTAAAGACTGTGCACCCTTCCACTTTCCTCCCTGAGTGGCAAAATACCCTTTGCAGGACATTTAATGATTGTGAAGAAACTTCATTTGAATTCTGCCCTGTCTCCACTGTGCACATTTGCTCTAGTGCTGTGTGCTCAGAAATCTTTTGGAAATACATTATCACACACAGTATGTACATATTTGGAAGTATATAATCAATCATGCACCCTTGCTCTGCCTGACCCAGACACAGCTGAAATGCACTCACTGCTTCAGGCAAAGCAGAGTCTTTCCAGATCTTTCCACAAGCCTATTTTACTATAAAAAAACCACAATATAAAACACTTTTTGTTATTCTTCGTTTGCTTGTCCAAAGTATAATGCAGTTGACTCCAGCTGCTTCAGCCAGCAACAGCAGAATCACACACTTCAGCCCAACAGTGTCCGTGACGGGCACTGCCAAACACCACCCAGACAAAAACACCACTCTGATGAGGTCACACATACCATATGCTGGGCTTTAATGCTTCACATCCCCATCTATAGTCCTTCAAGTAAACGACAGTGCTTAAACAAATTAAGGCATGATTAGCTTTGCTGCTGCCTAACTTAATATGTGTATCACAAAACAGACACACATAGATGTCACAGAACAGTACAAAGAACTTATCACAGAAAACCAGTTCGAAGTATCTGATTTAGGTCACACTTGTATGTGTACACTTAACTGTAATTTTTCCTTAAAACAGCTTTTCGGAAGAAGTGTTCATTTTAAGACAATACCAAGAGCCATTATTAAACCCACTACATTTGTGAATTTTTAAACACAGAACACACATGATATTATAAATGCAAAGTGGAATTCACATTAAAGACCTAACCTACATGTCCATTTCAAGATTCAATTCCTATAGATACTAATTTGATATTAAAAATGCATGTTGTAAACTTTATGTCTGTTTCCTACAAAGGACAGAATTTTCATTCCATTGCTAAGCAAAGTACCACAGCAAACCTTCACATCTGCTTTATCCTCAAGATCCCCTCATCACCACCATAAAAACAACTACATGACTAAATGGTCTGACCATCCCAGATTAATGAATGAGTCACTCAGTCACACACAAGTTTCACATAGAGAATAATACAGTTTACATCCTCCATGAAACAACAGAGATAAAAGCCACCGGAAACAAGTTGTAGGTTGGTGTTTAAGACACCACACATACAGAATCCAAGCAATTTCTAAAGAGAAGGGCAGGATTCTAAGCAGCACACAAAAAAGGCAAAAGAAGAACCACATGCACATTTAGCAGTAAAGAACAAATGCACTGGCAAGTGTTACAGTTGGTATAGCAAACCTTGTGAAGACGTGGAAGTGGGCTCATATAATGCAGCAGCATACCCTACTTTTAATAACGATATTCATCTAGCCCTTAGCAAGGTCACTGAATCTCTTAACAATTGAAACATGTTTATTTATGCAAAGAGCAGACATGGCATGGGAATGCATGGGTCACGATTCCCCAGAAGTCCTGCCAAAGTCTCTTTAATCTTGTTCTGGAAGAACCACTTCTGGTAACGACAGTAATTTAGTTCTTTGCCTACTCAAACTTTGTTTTTCCTGCCAAGTCTGAAAGGATGCCAAGTGTGCTGTTTTCTCTGCTTTGAGCAGTTGTCACCTTTACACTGGACAGCAGCACCTTATTCATGAAGCCTTTTGGCCCCACAGTTATGTGAAACACCACTGTTTCTTGATCAGACCTGATGTGAGCAGAATTTATACCAAATACTCGTCTGCTGCCCATTACCAGTATTATGAGTCTATGTAACGATGGGAAGAATTAGTCAGTAGTTGAGAATTGTATCTGAAGCAAAATGGAGTCTTCCCACACAAACTGAAACTTTTGTTTGTTTTGGCAGGAAGACACTGGAATTTTAGGCACTAACAGCAAAATGCAATAAAAAAGTGTTTAGGTCAACATGGTCTCTAAGGACTTCATATTGAAAATGCACAGCCATGAGAGCTTAAACAAAAAACTAAACACGTTTCAGAAGACTCAAAGTTAACTCATCCCTACAAAGAATGATTCCTCAGTTCTGTCTTCTGCTCACAAGCAGATCAATGCTATTCCAGACTAAACAAGGGAGCAAAACCACTATTTTTTTTGCAAAGGAGATAGTAACAGGAAGTTTACCAAAGATTTATCTAGGACCTGGTATTATGGCAAAGAAAAGGGTGGTCTTTCAGAAAAAACATACAGGTACAAACTACCTTACATTAAGTGACTAATGGCTAAGAATGTGATTTCTAGCATTAACAGAAAACAGCACACAAAAGGAATAGAAACAATCCTCCCACTTCAGCCATCTTGGTGCAGAAAATAAGTCTCACTAATAAAGCTAATATTTCTGTCTAACATACTGTTAGTACATATAGTTTCTATTCTCTTGAAGACATGATCATTCAGTAACGCTCTTATCTGTACAATTGACTTGTAAAACTTGGAACTGAGATATCGCCAGCCCTGCGAAGAGAAATGCCTATGAAAAACATTTCTCAAGCTTTTTATAACCATTCAAATAAAGCAATCTTTGCACTATTCATCAGTGAGCACAATGCTGTTTTATGCTACTACACTCAATATCCAAGCAACATCCAGTTAAAATGCATATTCTGGGTGCCTTAGTACTTAGAGGAATCTCTGCCGGCAGACTTCTAATAATGTTAAAATAAACAATTTAAGTATCTTGTCTCCAAACTACTCATGATGGATACAGATCAAGAGCCCCCATCTCAGGTTTCAAAAGGTAACTATTTGTTCCCTGAGAGAAGGAAACAGCCTGATCTAACACAGAATTGCCCTCTATGTGTCAAAAATAGAGGCCAACAGTTCGGGAGAACAAGCCTATCTCTGGAACTATTTTCGACAAGCTACTGCTTTGTACCAATTTTTGGTGACTATGTCTTTGAGAAGTCAAGTCACCAACACTGCTAATTTCATATTACCGATCAAGATAGTATGACATATTTTGTCTGCTCATATGACATATTTTACAAAATGACACCTTCAGCCTGAATGCACCTTCCCAAATTAAGGTGTTTCCAAGTCTAATGCTTTATCAGTTAATATTCTTTGGAGGGCCTAAAATACATAGAACATCACTATGTCACTGCCGGGCAATGGCATTGTTTAACAAAAGGCAGTCTTCCTATGTTCCGTTTGCTTTGTTCAGATCAGAAATGATCCACTGCCAAAAGGGGATTGATTACTGTTACTGGAATGAGCATTACCAGACACATGATCTTGACAGATTTCAGGCAAAGGACAGACAGGAGCACCAGTATTTGCTTTGTAAAATGAATCAGGAAGATTGCGGCTGGACTCCGAGGGTGAATTTACACTTCATGGCTCAGCTGATTTAAGAGGTCGCTGCTGCCAAAGGAGGATATCCCACTCTGTGTTGCGTCATCCTGACCCCCTCCCTGGAGGAAGCCGCAGCACTGGATGCACCCTGGGCTAATCCAGCTCAGCTCATCAACATCACAGGCTTTTCCCCCGCGCCGTGTCCCCCCCTCCCGTGCTCCAAAATCAAGGCTGTGCTGGTTTAGAGGACTGAAGGTGCTAGTGCAGGGTCTGAGAGTGGGAGCTGCTGTCTGCGGCAGAGCCAAACTGTTCTAGCAGCTCGAGTCATAACATGTAACCTCACCCTGATGAGAAATGTTCAACTCGTTTGGCTTCCCTACCACAGACACACAAAAGCACCAGCCCTTCCATGAACTGAACCTCCCTCTCCCTTTCCCCAGGATTCTCTCTCAGCCACTCTCTTTTTCTAGCTCTGCATTTGGCATTGAGAAAAAAAAAACATCTTGGTGAAGCAGGAGGGAAGAAAGGGTGTCAGGACAAAATTACATAGCATTTATTCAGGGCCATCTGTTATTCCAAGCCTCTAAGTACTATTTCTGTATCACCACAGTGTACCATCCAAGCCATAAGGAAGAATTTAGGGCTATTGTAATTGCAATCAGTTCAGCACAAATTGAAATATCAAGTATTTTTCTATTTGTCATAGAAGAGATTTTTAGACCTTCTTCTGAAGCAGCAAGGGAGGAAACACTAATTCTCTTGTTCTTTAAATACAGACACATTAATATATTAATGTGTTTCTAATTAGTGGAGAGGCATTAAAATCAAGAATACTGGAAATTTTAGCAGGCAACAGTAAGAAGAGTGTTTCTTTTCTAAGATATTAACATTTTCTGTTATTCATTTTCCAAGAGAACCAAAAACCAGTAAGTGGAATATCACTGTAATCATGCAAAGACCTGGAAATGAAAGCTTCAGAAGGAGGATACTATCTTCTATCTGCTCTACAATTAATGGTACTGGTTAACCTTTAAAGGGGTCAGGTATTTTATCTGAAGGTGCTACAGTAATATTCATGGCACAGTACACCTTGACATGATCAGATTAACTAGAATAATAGAGTACCCTACATAATCTTCCACAGAAGAAGGAACAATCTCTGCTAATAACCAATAGGAAATTGTTCCTGTAACACAGAACTTGAACATAAAAATGCACTTCCAACAATAGTAAAATCATGGCTTTTAAATAAATTAAATGGATAGTATTTATACACTAGTCAAATTTCTTACCTGATAGGGCTGAAAGGCACTATCTTCAGTTATGAAATCCAGCTGTTTGTCCACAAGGAATTCTACTGCAGTAATTGAATTGTATACACTTTTTCCAACCAAGGGCTTGAATGTCTGTCAAGGAAAAAAGAGAAAATTAGGCAACTGAAAAAAACCCTCAGCATATCAAATCCCCAAAACTGTACAAATACTGATGTGTTCTTCCATTAAAACAAGCTAAAACAGAATAACAGTCACTAATTATACAAGACAGGATTTTGTGTTCTGTCGGTTCTTTCCTTTGTGCCGTTGGTGGAAAACCAGCTAGAAAAGAGAACTACAGCATACGTTCTTCCTTTCCTTCACTATGCTTGAGCAAGACTGTTTACCACAGAAGCTCAAAGTGCAGGAGCACCATTCCATCCTAAACACACAGCTCAGCCCGCAGAGCCTCTCTCCCTGCCTGCAGGACCAGCCAGCACAGCAGTGATTATACTAAGGACAGCTCAAGTGGAAGCAGACTGCAGAGAAATCCCTCCCCCCGCTTCCTGTTCTGAAATCGTTCACCTTGCCTCAAGTCAACCATCTCATTTCCCTGCCCATCTCTGAACTGTTCTGACTCTGCTCCTGCCGCCCCCGCAGCCGCTCCTCCCTGCAGCAACCGGCTGCTCCAGCACAACGCCTCCGAGCCCACAGCGCCGGGCACGGGCATTTCGGCAGGGCAGGAGCCTTCCCCATTCACCCCGTGGGCTGGGAAAGCAACAAGCTGCTGCCGACCCTCGCTGCTGGAGGGAGCAAGAAACCTCCCAGCTCTGCCGCAAAAGCCAGGCACAGGGAAAAGGGAACAGGGCTCCCTGACACCCTGGTACAGTCTTTGCCCAAAGCCCCTGCCCTCATCCAGGCACAGGATGCAGCAGGCGAGCAGGGAGGGCGCCATGCCTCCAGTGATCTCCCCTGAGAGGGGACAAGCAGGCAAACCTTCCCTGCTGGCTGGGTTTCCTGCAACAGAAGCACAAGGAGAGCCCAGGGGATGTACCTACTGGGGATGAGTCAGGTGAAAAGGAAATCCCAGCGGATGGAGGGGAGAGAAATGCTGCTCTGAGGACAGACGGGAACAGCAAGAGGAAGACATCTGTGAACAAAAGAAATGACTGGCAGAAAGAACATGCAGGATGCTAGGGGAAAAAACATAGAGGGACAGAAAAAAATAAGAGGAAAGTTATTTTACAGGACAAAAAAATAATAACGAGGGAAAACAGGAAAAGAAAAAAGCCCTTTGAGAGCGATTCTAAATTTAAAATGCAGGAGAAAAAGACAAAGAGGAGAAACAAGGGCAGGTCAAACCACATGGAGCACTGTGCAAATGTTACCAACATCTGTAAAATGCTGCTATAACAGCTCACATGCAGCATCCTGCAGCAACAAACCCCAAGTACTTACAAGGGAAGGCAGGATCACCACGACCTATTTACAGATGGGGAAACTGAGGCACGAAGCAATCCCATAACTTGACAAAAGCCACTAAGCAGGGCAGCAGTAGAGCCAGTGACCTGCCCTCAGCCAGTCTGCAGGCAGCTCATAAGAGAGCACTCAAGGTTTTATCAGGCTTCATTACCTACTTTCAAAGGTGTTGCCTCGCGATTAGGCTAAATATAACCCAAGTGTCTCTGGAGCTTCAGCCCTGGCACTTACTAAACAAATGAGAGAATTCTTCATGGGAGATACATTATACTTTCTAATACATCTATCAAACTCCACAAATGCTCCAACTGAATGCACAGCATTCTTGTTTCCATTTCATTTAAGGTTTCACTTCAGCTGCTACTCTTTCTCAGACAAGGAAGGAAAAAAAGCCAAACCTCTCCACCAGTCAGTCATCTCTACAATAGGTAACTAGATGAAAGGGCTGGAGGAGCAAGAGTATATGATAATATTCCAACTACAGAGTCCAAATGGTAAATAATTATTTAACCTCTATTAGCTAAGAAAAGGCCTTTGCTCTTGCATCATTTTCCTATAATGGATCTTGTATTGCTAATGGTTAAGAGAGGGTGGAGTTCACATCATGAAATTGCAAAGTGTTGAGTGTATAAACTCGCAAGCAGATTTTTCTTCGAAAAAGCCAATGTTGTAGTCCTTCGGCTCTTTAACTGCCCCCACGTCTTCCCTCACACTGTTCTACTTTTCCCACACTGCCTTCTTTCTAACTTTCTGAGCTATTATTCAGGTCAATAAATGAGTTTCCAACTACAAACAACAGGACATACCATATCATCAGCTAAAACGAAACTGTGGAATGTAGCTTGCAGTTATCATTCAGGATTCAGACAACACTACAGATTAAGGTACATGTGAGCCACTGGTTTATCTTCCTACTGGTATTAAAAGAACTAGTTCCAAATATAGATCTGTGAGTGTGATTATTCTGAGAAGAGAAACGTAATGCCTTCTCCCTTACTTTCATAGATCTATGCCTCTAGACAGGTCAATGCCCCCAAAATACTCATGTGGAGGATACAGGCTATCCCACAAGCACAGAGGAAAAATATGTAAATAAATAAAGCAAAACCATGCCATGTCACACACCTCCTCCTATGCACATAGCCACTCAGCTGCACACGACTCGAGATTTTTAAAAAACATTCCCACTATCAACAACAAAACACCACCCTTAAGTAAACGCCTTCTTGGAAAAGCAAAGTCCAGACTCCACCAGTTCCACGAGATAGGCAGGCCACCAAGGAGACACCCAACCTGGGATAGGCTAGGGATTTGAAAAATTTTAAATGGAAGATATAACTGATTTTCACACTACATATCACACATGCCCAAAGAAAAACAGACTGAGAGCACAGCAGGCAAGAGTCAGCTCTCAGAGGTAAGCATATGAGGCATGTAATGACATGGAAATACATAAAAAAAGGTCCAACAAGCTCCTTGCAGATTTTCAGAGGAAAAGCTCCTTGGAGATGCTCCCTCTTTCCATTCCCAAAGGGGAGGACAACTTTAAGGACAACCAAGCATACTGGCAGAAGTCAGGAAAAACTGAACCTCTGTAAATTAAAGTCTCCCTTTCAAACCTGTAGCTTGTAAAAGAAGTTTTATATGTTAACCCAATTCCCCAAAGACCACAACTAAGTAGAGGACTCAAGCAATCAATTTTAAGTGATATCTGGTTTTACCACTATTCTAACTGGATGCTTTTTTAAAAAAAAAAAAAAAAAAA
>VYZP01014294.1:61457-86763 GCA_013400635.1 Hypocryptadius cinnamomeus
AAAAAAAAAAAAAAAGGCAATAAAAAGGAAGGGCGGGTCAGGCATGATCTCAGTGCCTGGTTTGGGTCCAGGAGCAGCCGGAGCAGAGGGCGGTGGGCGGCTCCGCTGCCCCCAGCGCCGCCAGAGCCGGAGCTGCGCAGCCCAAAGCCTTCACCCCGTGCTCAGCGGGGGCTCGCAGCCCGGGAACTCGCGGAAAACTCCTCAAGCACAATTTTCTCATTTTTAGTATATAATCTATTTTCTCCCTGACGACCCCCCGCCCCAAACCAACCCCCTCCCCCCAAAAAACCTACGTGTTTTCACACTTTACAACACTAGCTAATGTCACTGACTAGTTGTTTACAGTTCACATGGAAACTTCAACTGAATAGTCCAGGGGGAAAGGTTCAGGGGATACTTACTAATGAGAAAATTATTTCCAGAGAGAAATTTAGCAAAAACACCTGTAATATACTCCTTGAGCTTAGCTCACATACACAAACATGGATAGTAAGAAAAAAAAAAAAGAAAAAATAATCACAAGGGAGGTTGCAATAGAGACATTTGTTTTCCCCAGTCTCTTTAAACATAAACAGCTGTACATTTTTCACTTCACGGAAAAAATACAAGGCGTGTCATTTGCCAAGAAAGTATGAGAATAATGGGAAATCAATGCATGACTACATCTCTGTTCTCATCTTGAATTATTCCAAATGATGTAAGCTTAAAGGTGTACTGGAATGCTATAACATACTAAGCTCTGAAATGAAATACTTAGATGCAGCTAAACATTAAAGTTGAACTGGAAGGCTTTCTACCCACCACAGGCTTTTCTCCAGCAAACTGGTTTTCCTTCATAACAGCACACGAGCAAGGGCAGGAACCAGGCTACCTGTACATGGTGCTTGTACACTACCCAGCCTATGCTCAAACCACATAACTGCAAGACTCCTGGATTTTGCTTGGAAAGGACTCTAGCAGAGGCAGTTTATTGTATTGATTTTCCTTTTTAAGTGGTCTTCCAGCCGGGTTGGCTCAAGGCAGCTGAGCAGCCTTATATGGCAGCAAGGCTGCGGGGAGGCAGCAGTGCCTTGAGCAGCCTCCATCTATTCCTGACCACCCAGACTGGACAGTTGCTCCTCTGGTTTCTGGCACCCCTGCCACAGCCCCTCACCAGACCCACTCAGGGCTCACCACCAGCAGAACACAGCTCACTAAGCTCCTTGGTTCCCCCACAACACACCTCCTGCCCCAGCCATGCCATGGTAGGGCTGCACTGCCTTATCTCCAGAGAAAAAAATTCAAGATCTTAGTGACACCATTCTGACCCGATTTCCTTTCACTTCCTTTTTCTCCAGACCACCTCTCACTGGGTAGGGGGGCACAACACCTCAGAGTCGCTTCCACCAGTACTGAGAGAGGTCATGCAGTAGCAAAGACTAAAATGCAGCCTTATTCCAGGTTTGGGGCTGCAGTTTGCACTGCTGTTCCCCCTTTAGAGTGGAAGTGTGCCTTGTTATCCACCACCCAACTGCAACAGGGCCACTTGTCAAATGGGCAGGACAGTCTTGCACAGACCGGGTCCTTCAGAGGCCTCATCACCACTAAGAAATAAAACCTGACCTATCAGTAATAGCTGACAAAAGAAAATATCTTGAAACTCAGACTTTGCCAAGTAATCAATAAACAAAGTATTTTTCCAAACTCAATTCTGTACTTGTATGATCTTCAATTTAACTTTTAAAGCACATTTTAGATTACCTCCAAGAAGTACTGAGCGTCCCAAAAACATACCACTTTCACCACTAGATTCCTCCCTTTCTCATACACTTTTAGGTTTTGTTTTACCATTTCTCTTAAGAGCCCAGACGCTTAATAGCTATTTCAGGAAGGCAAACAAATGAAAAATGTCTATTACAGAGCACAAGATACTTGACGCTACTCTTGAACTAATGGTGCTGTGATAGCTGTGTGGTATGTAGTGCAACTGTCAAAGCAGGCAATCCTTAATAATATCCAAGACAGACACTATTAAAATACAAATCACAAGACGGTCTGGAGGACAGGCAAGTTTGCCCGTTTGGACAAAGCTTTATTAATAGATGGCGACTTAGTAACAAAGAATATTAATACCCAGCCCAGCACCACCAATTCTTTACCACAGAGGGATTTTGCTAAAAATTCTCAAGTTGCACCAGCTATGCGTGGAATACTAACTCAGCAACTCTTATTTCCAAGAGTTTCACTCAAAGACATCCTCAGGAAAAATCTATTAGGTGGTAAAACACCTTTTGGAAGTAAAAAAAAAAAACCCAAAGAAGTTGTTACTGATATAATTGTTAATGTTAAGTAGACTAAGGCAACATAAAGTGACATTTACATCATTACTGCTTACAAAATTTACTACAATATATATGTGTATGTTCTTAACAAAACACATAATAGGTAAATTTTAAAATAAGAATTTTAAAAATTAGCATCTATCCAAGCCTGGTTTTGACATCTGCAAACTACTACACTTTAAAAAGGCTTATTTAGTAGTCACATTATTTTAGCACTGTTTTCCACTACTGTTTGCTTCTTCTCACAATTGGGCCCGAGCTCTGTCAAACAAGCCATACTATAAGCTTGCAGAACAGAGCTGCCTTTGTTCTTTGGCACTGCCAGTCCCCTATGGAATCAGGCAGCACACTGAACTGCACTCGACAAACAATCCCTGACCTTCAATTACTGGCTTGGCTCACTGCCACAGGATACATGTATTACTGGTAACACAGCGTGCCCTATTTTGCAGATAATCACTAGAACTACAGATAATCATGAAAATCAACGGAAAAATGCAAACATTCCCTTCCTAAAATCGCAGTTGTAACTTCCCCGGTGTGGTGCAGCACAGCCCAGGCTCAGGCCACGCATGTGAGGACAGCAATACTGCAGGTTTTGTATTTTTAGTGACTGCACGAAAAATTCCAGGTGGTGGATGGCTTTGCCGTCCTCCGCGGGACGTTTTCAGTTTGTTTTTTGTTTGCTTTGAGGCGGAAGGCACGCGGGGTTGTGCTGGCACAGTTGTGCAAGAGCTGCTCTTTTTTTCCCCTGCTATTTTTCCCCTTCAGGGGCCTGGCAGGTTTTTCAGCGGAGCGGCGCTGGCTGAGCAGGCAGGGGCCGGTGGCAGCTGCAGCCCTTGCACTTGCGGGCTGGCCGGCAGCCAGCGCCCGGGCCCCGTGCCACCGCCCCGCTGGGAGCTACGGCCACCGGGAATGCCACACCGGCACTAGGGAAGCGACAGCACACATGGATCAGGCCTTCTGCTGTCACCCCCTTTGGTTTCTTGCAGGCAGAGAACCCCTTGAACTGCAAAACCTGCTCCTTCTTCACACCGAGCCAGAGAAACCCACGTGCGCGGTGCTGCGGGCCAGGAAAGAGCACATGCAAATATTGCAAATGAGTAAATATTTAAACTTTAAAACAAATGAAGGTTAGTTAAATCGGTCTTCAGCATTTAAATTAGCATTTTTTTCTACTTATCTTCTTCCTGTCTGTGCTGCTCCACATTTGCTTAGCAAGCAGAACCGTTTCATAGTGATAGTCCTGCAGATATTTCCTGCAGAAATAATGCAGGGTAAGGGCAGAGCTACGGTCAGCCTCGTGTTAGTGGAGAAATTAACTTGCTCATTATGCATTTGTGCAACCCATCGAGTTCAGACCCTGTACTTAAGTGCAGAAGCCAGAGTCCAAAGGAGAAATTAATGTGTGTGAAACAATCATTACTACTGGAACTGCATCACGAGAAATGCAGTAACTAACATTCGAGTGCCAGTTCATTTGGCAAATTCTTCATTTAACTCTCCTTTTTTGGTTATTGAGGTGGGCAAATCAGACATGCAAAAACTTCACCAGGCTATCTTTAGTAATTTTTCAAAACTGAGAAGCTGAGGACAAGAGTGTACATGAAGGAACATATGCAGTACAGTTAATACACTCCAAATCAGTGCTAACTGATTTTACCATATATTTCAAATTAATCCAATTTAAAATATGGTTTCTATCTTTTTAATGTTTTCAATCTACTTTTAAAACCAATTTTGTCCTTCCCTGGGCAGGCATCATGGGGTTTAATGCTGCATGCATCAACATGACTGTGCAATTTTCCCCATTACTTCATCCCCATCTACTTCATCATACCACTAGTGTTAACACAACTCTGGGAATAAGCCCTGTTAGTGATCTGGTGCTATATCTGTGGCTGAATCAGTGTCCCTGCTGCAACAGGAGACCAATAATTGCAATAAAAGAAAAACCAGATGCATGGCCTTCAAAAAAAATCATCATCATTGTAGTCAATAGAATTGTATGAATTTTCTTATTTGCTGGACAGTGCTCTAACTCCAGATTTATGTTCAAATACAAAATATTGAGCAGTCTCTCAGGCATCACTTTGTGGATGTCTCATTTTGAGCCCAATATCACTGTAAAAGACTTGTGTTTTCCTAATCCCCCTTCCCTCATTAATTGATCCAAAATGCTGGAACCCTTGCCACTCACTCAAACTGAGTAACATCAATGTCACCTTATGTGTGACCTGCTCTCTCTCACTTCTGGGTGCAGGTCTTTCTAACAAAGCTTACAAAACACATTTTCTACTCATACCCATAGTTCACAGCACCAGCCTATATTGCCTATATTCATTCTGCATTTTATTCTGGCCTTAATAAATGCACACATGTTCAGACCATGCAAAACGCTGTCACAAACACTCCCAGCCTACTCTTTGCCTTCCTTCCCCCAGCAGCCCCATTACATCACACTGCACTTTCCAACACAGCATCTTCCAATCCTGGTATCACTCATTTACCAATTTCAGGAACAGTTTACTGGCAACACTAGCAAAGCTGATTCACTGACATCTTTCCATTTTCTCCTTAAAACTCTGCCTGCTGTATTAACCTCTGAAACCTTGACAATGGCTTGGGCACTGCTTGATGGGCACTGCTCATCTTCCCTCATAAGCAATGCTTTCTGTTTCCCACCTCCTGTCTCTGTGTGTCATCTGCCCTTGACTCACTCTCAGATTTTCACTCTGTGCAGAAAGGAACCCTCTTCATTCTGTGCTTGTTGTACAACTCATTGGACAGGGGAATTCTGGACTTTCATGTGAGTTTTCAATTGTTGTGGTAATGTCATAACATTCATTAACCTTGGGACAGATTCTGTCTTCTACAAAGCAAGCACAACAGCTTCAAGTTCATAAAGTACAACAGCTTCAAGTTCATAATGTTCTTACCCACACTCCGTCTGCAATATTCATCAAACCCTTTTTAACTTGGGTGCCATCCATGTTTTGCAGTATTCATGCTTTTTCAGCCTTCTTGCTTCCATCACAGTGATGCCAAACTCCATCCAACTCATTTCTTGGCTTTTCTTTCTTCTTCCAACCCTATCAGCAACATTCACAGTGTTCTTGCATCCTTTTCCCCTATAACTTACTGGATGTAACATTCATTTATCTGGCCTCCTTCCAGCATCACCTCCAGAAAAACAACCTTAGTAAGAAAATCAGCTTCAGGCTTCTAAACATCCACTGCATTTCTGCTCTTCTGATTCAGCAGTACTGTCGTGTCCCTCTCATTCTTCCCACTAATTGAAGTCCACCTTTCACCCTCCTACTATTTCCTGTTCCTCTCAGACTACATTCCCAACTGCCTCTCAGAAGCTCATCTTGCTTCCTGAGTCACCCAGATCTAGCTTTCATAAGGTCCCTTTCTGTTCTTATCACCCAGAACCTAATACCTGCCTCACCTTTTTCCATCTTATCCCCTACATGTTTCTTAACTTGAATTTCCAGAGCACTGAGGGTTTTTTCCCAATTCTGCTGTTTTTTCAGCTCCTCTGCCCTGCCACTCCCTGTCCTTTGTCTAGAGCATCTTATTCACCAGCTTAGTCATCTTCCTGTCTTTTAAATGGACTGTATTTTATTTTGCATTTTTCTGCTTGCTCTTCACCAAAACAACTCGGGAGCATCCTCACCACAGAAAGCTCAGCTTCCCACTGAAGTTGAGGCTCCTTGATTGCTCAGGCTGCTGGCAGGCCCTTTGGTCCAGGGACTCGTCCTGGAAACAAGCCACTGGCTCCATCGGAGGCGAGTCAGGGTGCGGTTCTGAGGGAGCCTCACTGCAGGCATCACTTCCTCTTACAGCAGTGGTGAGCATGCACCCGTGCTGGTATTTTCCATTCCTGTAGCCCCATAGGACTCTTGTAACATCAAATGCTCCCTATATGCCTGACACCACACCCAGGGCATGCAATGTATTCTTGACACCATGCTATAAAATGGTTGCTTGAATCGTAGGCTGGGACAACTCAGTTAAGTCTCTACAGGGAGTGGAACTGGCTCTTGAAACAGAGCTGGGTATGTTAAAGAGGAGCTCCTGTTTGGAGCTATTTGCAGTAACAAAAGCCTCAAAAACATACAGAAGGTGAAGAAGAAAAATACTGAAAACACATCAAGAACTGAGAGCAGTATTTTAAAAGAAAACGTCATAGAAGCGGAAAGAGGGGAATACCTACTTCATGTTATCATGTGAATAAAGTTGTTGTACATAAATTTGGATTCAGTTTCTGAGAAGCAAAAGACTCCTCAAGGCCACTCCATCAGATCTACATTTACTCTCTTTTACTGACAGCAGTGCATTTCACTGTTTGTCAGACACAATAAGAGCTGTAGAATAAGCACATTCAATCTGCAACATACTCTGAACCACGGAGGAAGAGGGTGGTCCAGGGGTGTTGGTGAATAGTTAAAAGGCTGCAACTTCTACTCCTTCCTCCTTTTCTACTTCCACTGTCTCCAGAAAAACAGGAACCTCATTTGGCAGTTCTTTAGGCTTTCTATCTGGCTGTCTATGGATTCCCATAGGCCATTTATGGAGGGACAGGATTACTCATTTTGGACTGAGTGCCTCTTTGCTCTTAGTCCCAGCTTGTTGGGAGTAAGGTCATACTGGAACATTGGCCTGTGTTTTGCAATACATCTTTTTTTTATTCTAAACATTGTACACTTTACCCATAAGGATATCTTAGAAGTAGTATTTTCATATTTCCAAACACTAAGTCTTAAGTAACAGTGTGCATTATGTTTCAATTATCTTTATAAAAAGCTCCATCTTACTAAGACAACATGCTAATATATACTCCTCAGATAAAAATACCAGACTGTTCACCTCACCTGTGTGAGGGAGGGAGAGAAACAATCAAGTGTCAGACTACACAGAAATGTATTTTAACCTTCTTGAGCAGTATTTTCTCCTACTATGATTATTTTATAATCATACTGTAACTCTGTCAGACCTCCTACACAGATACACTTGCTAATACACTGGTTTGATTCCTGAATCTGCAGCATTAAAGGCTTGAGAGAACTTCTCAAATAAAAAACTCTTATAGGCATAAGCCACTAAGAAGGTGAGGTTAAAAGTTTACATTTGATAATAAAAAGTCTGATGGAACAGACAAGATTTTAGTCAATATATCCCAGCATCAGGATAATGCTGAAATAATGTTGAAACACCATCAGTCTATCTAGTAAACAAATTAGAAAATAACCTAGATAGCATAATGGATTCTCCCCCCCGCCCAATGCTATTTTTAGATTCTCACATCTGCCCTACATGCTTGTCCAGTAGCAACCTTGATGGACAAACACTTTTTTTTCCATTCAGGAAAACAGAGGACAGATGGCGTTCAAAGTATTTCTCTCAGAGATAACAAGTTTTCCGCTTTTTATAAATTCACTTATCTTCAAACTGTGACAGCTGTGAGTTTAAAGATAAAATCAAAATGATCCAGATCTTGTTCATCTCCTTTCTCTAGGGTCTCTGAAAGGTCACACAAACATGTCTCACTCAGAAGTTTTCTACAGAATGTGGAATGCTTTTCTAAGTTTAAACTTACTGGTATTTTAGAAAAATGCAATGTATTTTTTTCCAAGTTACGTCTCAGGTCTGTATTGTGAATTTGGGATCTTCTGGATCCATTTGTATAGTATATCAGATAGCACTTCCCTCCAAGATCTATTTATAGTGGTGATTACATTCCCTCATTCCTCCCATACTAGCATACATGGCAGTGTCACTAACCTGCATTTTCTACTTCCATGTGGTCTGTCAGGTTAGATTGTATTCTATGCTCTGGCTATCCTCCTCCTCTGTATCCTCTGGCTCCAGCATGGATGAGCAGAATTATGTCTGTGAGTGTGAAGGGGCTCTCGGGGCAGCTCCAGGGGGACAGAAGCATGCCTCTGTTCTCACACATCCCAGTCACACCTGCCATCAGCTCGACATCACACAGCCGGTTCTCAGTCCTCCTCTGACCAGCCAGAAGGCTCAAAGCTTCTCCTTGCCAGTGCTTCTGCTGGATAAGCTCTCATCTATATTTGCCATCTGCTCTTAAATCTACCACTTTCTGTTTTATGCAGTGACATTTTGTTCCATTTTTATTCCTTTGTTTCTCAAGGATATTCCATTTTAGTTGCATCAAAAACCCTCATCCTCTGTGTTAAAGGCTTCTCGTATTCTGCACCATCTAGTGCTTTAATCAAATTTAATGAATTAGTCCAAACATTTTAGTAAAAACACGAAGCAAGTCATTCCCAAAATGTGCTAACAGCTATTGGCAGACAAAACTATTTCACCACAACACTCCACCTGTTCCAATACCACATAGCCAACATCTCATAAACTCATTCCTACCTAATTTACTGTTCACTCTGCTAATCCGCATCTTCCTCTGATTGTTCACTGCTTGACATAATGTGGATTGCATTACAAAAGTCTAGATGAATGATATTAATTACATTTTCTTGCCTCACAACAAAGCCAACTGAAGTTTTTATTCAGGTTGGGTCCATAATATAGCATTTTGAGGTGCTGATGGTAAGAGTAGACCAGGATTAAGGGCAGAGGGAGGAAACACACAGTAGCTATAATCAGTGTATTTGTGAAGACTTTAAAGAATACAAGACCATGAGTAAAAGGCAGCATTAAATCAAAAATGCCAAAGCAAATTTCCTTGCCAAATAAAAGAGCAAGCTAGAGAAGCAGCTCTATATCCTGACACTTTGCCTCCTATGATACTCATGTGTGCAAGCTAAACACATTAGACCGAAATGAAACTAATGGAGATGCACATCTGGAAAAAAGAAGGAATAAACAAAACAATTCAAAACAAAACAAGACAAACCCCAACAACAACAACAAAAAAAAACCACCAAAAAAACAAAACAAAAAAACCCCCAAACCCAAACACCTCCAAATATTCAGAAATCACCACTAACTATCTGTCAAAATATGCAAAATATGTATGTAGAATGCAGTTCCCAAAGTCACCTACACTGGGTCTGGTCATACTCACTATATTTATTAGTGACCCAGATTATGGAACAGACTACATTTATTAAATTGACAACCAACCAGCTTGATGGGACTGCAAATTATATTAGAGGACAAAAAGGAAAACTGAACAAGTGGTCTGAGAAAAAAGATGGCATGCAAAACACTGCACATAGGCAGAAGTCAACAGCAAAAATACTGCGTGGCTGAGGAAGAATTCCACAGAAAAAAAGAGAGGTTAGGTTTAATTTATGGACTGAGTTAACAGTGTCATGCTGTAAAAATATAAACACAATACTGGGATATATGAATGTTTGTACAACCTGTGTTCAGCATTCATAAAGCCTCAGTTATAGTACTATAAAGTGAGCAGAGTTCTGGATATTGCTCTTCATGATAGGTATGTACAATAAAATGAACACAGTTTTGGAAGATACCATAGATGAATACAGACTGAAGAGACTGGGAGGGGAAAACAGCTGGGTGTGTCTCCAGTTATGAAAACAGGATGCTGCAAGGAATAATTTCTTAATCTCTATAGCAGACACAACAAGTTTTAACTGCCTTAATTTAGATTAGATGATCTCAAGGTCTTTTTCAGTCATACGATTCTAGAGTATCTGCCGAGTCACTGACCTCTCCTAAATAAAACAGCATTTGGAAACACATAGCCAAATTAATAAAATCTTTAAGTCTGCTTTTATTATGCCATGTACCTCTCTGCCCAACATCACCTCCTTCATGGCTTCTCTCAACAGCAACAAACCATTGTTCCTGGGAGGGCTGCAATGCAGAAAGAGTCTCGAGACCTTGCTCCTGGCAGCAGTATTGCAGTGCTCTTGAGAGCTGCGAGGTACCAGCTTTCCCTGGCTGCTCTGATCCCAGCCTCCATATTCCCACCACTGGAGCTGAACAGGAAGATTTACCTGCAGAACCTTGGGAAAGGTTCTGGCAGATCATGCCTGACCTCAATGCCAAATGGCCTTCCTTGTCTTGAAGATTAATTCTCCCCGAAGACAAGTATAGGGTCAACAAAATTCACTCTCTGAGGTAGATATATTGTAGTTTACTTTCTTTTCTTTAATCTCCCAAATCCTTGACTGCCCCTCACCCACATGCTGCAATGCCTTCTAAAGTTTTACATATTGTGAGGATAGACTGACAGGCTTTTAATTGCTTGCCTAATTCTTCCTTTCTCCCTCTTCATGTTGGCACTGCTTTCTCCAATGATTGGTATCACCCTGAAGGAAAAATTAGCTAAAATAGTTACAATCAACACTAATTTTTTCCTAATTGTGAGATGAAAATTTCTCTTGGTCTCTGAGTATTTTACAATCCTTAAGTTCCCTCTGGTTGTAGCAATTGCCATTCTCTTATTCTCATACATCTAGTATTTTCCTCTATTTATCATTATCCTTACTGAAAATTAGGCCAAAAATATTTAATGTTTTACTTCTGTATTATGGTTATTCTCTATCCTTCTCACCACACAAAACCTTATTTTTATTTGCTTTCACATAATTTGCAAGATCAAGTTTAATTTTTAGAAACAGACCTGAATTAAGTTGTCCTGTCCTCTTTCCCCCACTCCACTGCTTGCAAGATTCCTGCATTAGTTGTACTGTATATTCTCAGGCTGACTATTCATCCATTTTGAACTATAGACCAGGATAACTCTTTACTGAGGATTCAGTTTCCAGGCAAACTTTACATATCTGTAAGTTCCAGAAATTGAGTCCTGAGGCTCCTTATACCTGTGACCAATTTTGCTTATTTAAATTTGCCCCTGAGATTCAAAACCTAGATTTCCAAACCCAGTTCTCTATATTTTTTTTTCACATATTTCAAACTGAGTCAAGCCATGATTACTAAGGGTGCAATTTTACATTCCACTTCACCTGATGAACTGTAAGCTGGCCCTGGCTGGGAATGCCTGAGTGCCTCAGCTGCCCCAAGCAGTGGCTGCAGCTCTCTGGAAGCCTGATCCATCAGAACTCACCCCGATCTGACTCATTCCCACTGGAGTCACCTTGCTGATGTAACTCCTGCCTTGGCTTTGTGACTGCTCCGATGAGCTAGACAGGGGTGCAGAGAGGGAAGCCAGCTCTCCAGCAGATGATAAAGCATAAAGGGAAACTGAATGCTCAATCCAAAATTGTTTTCTAGAATATCCTCATTGCTTTGCAAAGTGAAAGGTAAAGTTACACTTTCTTCCTGTTGGTTCAGTGACTAGTTTGAGGAAGAAACTTGCCAGCAATGAAATCCAGGAGTACCTTGGCCCTATCACTTCTCTTATCTCCACTGGGAAAGTAAACCACCTGATAATAAGGCAGTATTTATTTAACAACACTACATACAAAGATCCCTACCCCTATTTGAGTCTAACCCTGGGGCTAACACAGATTCTTTGCTCCTTCTGTCATCTTTTTCCAAAGTGATTTTCAGCCAAACTGATTTCAGTCTGACCTTTTCACACCAAAGCCTTTATTTCTAGTCTATATAATTACTACTGCACAACTTTTGCTTTTGTTCAGTTATTTCTGAACAGCACAAAGCCTTTTAAACACATCTAGTCCAGTTAGTAAGAGCATTCTGCCAATCTTCTGATACTTGGATGTTTTATATCCTGACCTCTATGAGAAGCTCAGATTTCTCCATTTTGTTCTCCAGGCTCTCAACATTTCAGTTACTTCTTAGTAATCACATACCATTAACCAGTGGAAATTTTTCCTTAGCTGCAATGCCTGCCTGTCACTTTCCTTAATCTTGGAACTCTTTTCCTTCTCAGTCTAGTCTTCTACCCACTGACACTTTTCCATATGCCAAGAAAGAAACAACATTTACCCAACAGCTCTCTCCTAAAAACTGAGGTCTGAATGGAGGTTGCATTGCTGGTTGAAGCTTTTCCTTACACTGAAGTTCCCAGCCATTGCACTAGCCACCCTCTCCAAAGGCAGTTTTTCTGGGTACTTGGGATCAGAGCCTCTCCATGAGTTATCTCCTCAGTGCTCTCTCCACCAGGTACCATACTTCCACTTAGGATTGCCAGAGCATCTGCTCTGCCTTCTCCAGGATGGTATGCACATCTGTAACCCAGCACAGGAGAAAATGTACTGTCATTTACCCTATCATGAGGGCTAATGATGGAGTCTCTCCTTCCCACTCCCACTCAAATCCCTTCAGGATCTTTCTCAGCTTTCTCATTCCTCCTTATCTTCCCATTCAGCAACATCAAAAGTTCCACTAAGAAATCTGCAGTTTCTCAGCCTTCCCTTAATTCTTGGATCTGGTTTAGGTTCCAGCCTCATTGCCAATTGCATCTTGAGCCTCCCTGCTTTTCTGGCTTTTTTTCCTCTTCACTTTTGAACAGTATTAGTAATTTCATGCATACTATATTTAGTCATCTTTATTAAATCTGCCATTTTCCAGGTTTCCTCCACTGTTCCTTTGATTATTAACTCTCCTTTGTTTCCAGTCCCTGCCTTTAAAAAGGACACACACTAAACTCCCTCAATATACTCACCAGTTACACAACAACTACTTATCAGCTGCTTGACTTTTGAAACTTCTTGTCTAAAGGAATTTCAGCCCTTCATTTAGATCAGCTGTTGGTAGCAACAGGAACCAGTCTCATACCTAAGTTCAAATGCTGTCCATAAATTACATTCAAATCAACACTTGTCACTGGTCCTCAAGAAACAAGATTTGCTTTCCAATGCCTCAGGAGAGGGTGCTGTGCTGGCTTTGCTGACCTCTGCTATAAGCTCAGTGCTTCATAACAAAGTGGATGTGTCAAAGATGTCTGCTTTGGTTATTCCCATGGAAGTCTAGCCAAATTTGGCACAGTTAGAGGCCTTCAAAAAAAAAAAAAAAANAAGGGCCTTCAAAAAAAAAAAAAAAAGTTCACAGAGGCCTGACTGAGAAATGCTTGCAAGCAAGGTGCTGTTTCCATTCCTGACAATCACTGCTCCTGATTACTGAAGGTTGTGGCCTTAGAGATCAGGACAAAGAGTGCTCCCCATTGCTGGCACCCAGCACTAAAGAAAAAGGGAGACAAAAGCAGGGGAGAAGGCACAGGGGCAGGGAAAGAACCACCAGGTGGGTGAGAAAGAATGAACACACAAAACAGCTGGCAGTGGATTAACAAGAATAGAAAGCTCTGTGTACCAGCACCACACATCTCCCTTGGAAGCTGGAAACACACCTAGAAACCCCAGGCAACATTCCTCTGTTTTTTCACAAAGACAACTTACTGCTTCTTTTGTACCTGGGCCACAAAACCAGCCAGCCAAGTGATGTGGAAAAAAGCACTTTGCTCTGTAAAATGCTTGTGTACTAAGAGGGATTAAGCTCCTCTCTACCCCACTCCCTTCTCTCCATCATTTAAAACAGGCATCCTTCAGGGATCCCCCCCACCCCCAAACTTACTAGAAGGAGCAGCATTTTATTTCTGCAAATACTACCTGCTCACAGCAGTGTCAAAGCAGAAATCATCCAGGCACTCTCCTCATACACTGTTCTGCTTAATACCTTCCTCTCCTTCCTGGCCTGTGTCACTTCTGAGCATTTTTGCCACTTGCAAGACACATATGTGAGGATGAGAACATTGTCCTTTATTTTTGCCTTTCAACTTAGTGTAGTAATTCATTATTTTAAATAATTCTCCTGTTCGTGTTCAGTTTTTTGTAACACTATTTCAAATTAAATTACTCTTTTTTTGGCCCAACTAGCCAGGCATAACTGACACAAAATTATCAATAAATCAGATAACAACTTCAAATCTAGAAGCATTCAAAAGTTGGGGAAGTTTACTCCTATTTAAGATATCCTCAAATTGAGCTTAAAGGCATAAACAATGGATGGAAGTATAAAAACAAAGCCTCCCTTTAGTCTTTATAGTCTCATACCTGTAAAATGTTTTTAAGAACTTTACTTTCTTCCTCAACCCCCAGATAACCAGAGCAAGCTTTACATAAGCCAGGTACTGAGGGAACAGAAGAATAACTCTCACTGACAGGTTTTTATTTTTCTCTGAAAGAGAGCTGTATCAGACCAAGACTCACAAGTAGAGCTAGACAATAGAGCAAGCACTAAATCTCTAGGACATTTCCTCCCTCCCCCCCACAACTGCACAGTGCTATAACACTGCATATTGAATTACTTCAGGAGAATCTATAAAATAAATGACCCATTTCTGGTCCAAAATCCCAGCTGTGAATCACATAGCCATTTGGCCTATAAAAAGCAAAAAACATAACCTTTCCTGCTCCCCACCACCCCACAACCTGTTCTGGAAATAAATAAGTGTGATGTTTTCCAATGAATATAAAAGCTAAGAACATTTTGAGAAAGAAGCACAGTTACTTTACTTCTAGAACTACCTTCCCATATGACAAAATCATTCTGGCATACCTGCAGATAATGCTTCATTTCTCTCTCAGTCATTATTCAGCCTCTGAAATTCTCTGGGTTTCTCTAAAACTGAATTATACCTGACTTTCTCTGTAAGATTACTAGTCCTGAAAAGAAAGGGGATAAGGAAAAATACATCCACAGGTTTGAGGTCTATTTCAGCAGAAGTAAAGATGCTTTGCACTAAGTGGCTTTAATAGCAGTTTTAATAATAGAAGAAGCCCCCATACTGGCAACTTTTTGTCTGCCTATAATGACCTATGTAACATTACCAATGGACTTCAGCAATAAATACCTCATCATTGTAATGAAAAAGAAATGGACCCCTAGTTGTCACAGNAATGGACCCCTAGTTGTCACAGCAGAATCTAAATTAGGTTTCTATATTTAGAAGTACCACCTTTCTTTTGAGGATACTAATGTGCTTCAGTTGAAGGGCAAAAGAACTCATAGCAAGTTGGTGCAGAAGCTCCTGAACAAGAGTGAGTGGCAAAAGAGTGCAATCAAAGAAATTGATATGTAATGATGATGGGTATCAAATGTAATTATAACATCAACATTAAAACTAATTTGTAGAAGATGGGAGGTGTATGAAATTGGAAAGTGAAGTTTAACTAGCTGAGTTCTAGATCTTTGAAGAAATTAAAAGCACAGAGATATTCATTCCATTATCAGCTTTTTATTTATGACCTTTCCAAGAGAAATTTTCGATCGTTTTCGAGAAAAAGGGGAAGCCCTCTGTTTTGTTGTCTGGTCTGGTAATACCTTGCAGCCCTACCTCTCAGATGTAAAAACTTAACAATTTTTTTTCAGAAATATTTTCTCTGTGATGCACAGACACACCCCACTGAACTCTAGATTGTAACAGTCTATATAATATGAAATGTATACTTTATTGGAATTGATATTCTGCTGCACAATCTTACTTTTCCAATCAGAGAGCCCTTAACACTGGGCTAAAAACTACATTTAAGGATCACAGTAGCTTGAAGGTTGATGAAAACAAGAAAAATACGTGGAGAAAAAAAAAATATTTTTTTTTTCCATGCAAACTTTGCTGGTGTAGGTATTGTGCCACAGAAGGAAGACCATAACCTGACTTGTGGCAGGAAGCAGAGGCACACCCAGTCTTCCACATGCCTCTTTGTAGCAGTGTGGTGGAGAGCAGAAGCCAGACCACAGTAACTGTGGAGGGTCAGCACTCCTTTCACCAGTGCTCCTTACTGCAGCATGCCTTCCTGAATACTCACAGGATACCTCCACTGCAGTCATTGAAGTGCAATAAATTACCTTTTTTTTGTTCCTCAGATAAATTTTTGAAACCAAATTCTCATTCAAGAGGAGAATGCTGTATGCAAAAGGTTGACGCTTATGAATGCTTCCCAAGGGATGCAGCTCAAATAAATATATTTGAATATATTTTGCCTATCAGTAGGAATTAAAAAGCATGGACAATAATTGAATTTCTGCTTGCTGACAGGTGAGTCCAATATAGGATTATTAAAAGCAATCAAACCAGGTTTTGCATTATGTGCCAAAGAGTCCTTTAAGCATTTACTCCTGAGCTTTCCTCTATGGCCCTTGGGGTGGACTGGGGAGGGAAGTATTCCTGAACATTAATAGAGAATTAATCTGAATTCCTTCAGGCTTTATATATTGACAGAATGAAATCAGCTAACATATTAAACAATTTCAGTCTTTTTCATGACAACTTCTGTGCCTCTGGTGTTTACTGAATTGCCTGTTAGTTCTTCTGCCTGTTGCCCAGCAGGCACAACATACTGACTTTTAGAGGATATCAGCCATCAGTCCTGAAGTCTGAACAGTCTTCAGTGGAGGGCAGCATTTAATCTGGAGAAAAGATATTTATACCAAGTTTTACAAAAGGACTTCCCCATGGGCAATCTGTTTTAACAACAGTCACCACACTGGGACATGTGAAATGATCATAGTTTTTCCCACTCTAAAAGTGGAGCCTGGATGACCATCAATTTCAGAAGAATTCATGTTTGTTAACTGAATGCTCAAATTCTCATATTTACAAAGAAAATAAGTGAAATGGGACCAATCAAAACTTACTAAATTAATAATTGCATTTATTTTTAAAAAATAATTTTTTCCATAATATGTTTTCTTCTATTACACCAAGTTACAGTAAATACTAACTTTTCAGTGCTTAAAGTAAGAAAAAACTATGCAAAAGATTCATGCACTTTAAATTGTTTTTTCTATTTTAATAGAAGGCCTATCATGTTACAGTGTCAATTTAGCTAGCTAAAACTCATGAATGTATATGAGTGGCTCTTTTCTCCCCCCCATAACAGATAAAGAAAAAAGATATGTTACACTGAAGAATATTAGCATGATTACATGCTTTTCAGAAAATTATATACTCCTATACTAAAAGATGGACTAACATAGGTCTGGAAAAAAGCAACCAGATTTTTTTTTTTTCCCTACATACCCTACACAACAAAGTTTACCATGTAAATATATATGTATGAGAATAAATTGGAAAGAAACTAACTTCTCTATCAGTTTTTCCTTAAGTGTAGGTTATCTACTTTCTTACTCAAAAGTGATTTAAACCAATGGTGATGTATTGGCAATGAAATTCACCTCTTTGCATCAGAGTTGCTCATGATGCAAAGGCAGCAGCAGCTGGCTCGTGTAGCCAACATATTTACAATCCCCTAAAGCCGGACTGGAGGAGCTGCAGTTAGGTCAGTGAGACCTTGCTGAGCACAGTCAGGAACAAAACCCCACACTTCACCCTAAGAACACAAGCCATGCCCCCACAGAATATCCACACCAAGCTCCTGAGGAGCTCCCACCTGGAAGCTGAGACAACAGCAGTCCAGAGAAAATGCCCAGAGCCTGCCCTGAGGCCATGGCTGTGCTGCTCCAGTGGGCTCTGCCTGTGTCCCAGCTGGGCCCTGATGCTGTTGCTTATCCCCACAGGGTCACAAGCTGCTCCAGGTTCCTAAAAGTGTCTTAGCAAGTGTGTTCCTCTCCTACAGAAGCAGAGATGGCATCATGGGGAATTTGTGTTAAACACAGCAGCATCCCTCCTTTGCTTGCAGGTAGCAAAAATTCACAGCCTTTTTACTAGTGCACTTTTGATGTGAGGAAATCTTAACATTATGACAAGGCCAGAAGCCTTGGGCTAGACTGGCAAGACAAGCAACTGCACCCTTCTTTTCCCTACCATAAGTATTCTGTTGGACTGGTGCTGGCAAGCCTGCCTGAGAAGTCACATGTTTTGGCATTTACTCTTTTAAGGCAGTATATGGTTCCTCTTATAGCTTCTCAGAAGCAGCAAGCAGATGTCCTTGTATTTGTTACATTCACACCACATTTCAGGGCTTCATTTCCAAACATGAGGTTTGGGGGTTTTTTTCCCCAGAATTATTAAAGAAAAAAAAAAAAATCTGTCTTCCTGAATACTGCAGGTGTGAGGTAGCAGGCCAAAGTGCTACCTGCATCAGCCCTTCACATTCCTCTAGATTCAGAGTAACCTCTTCCAATCACACAAGATAATCACCCCAGCTGAGAAACCTCAAACATGAGAACTGCTCTGACTGACAAAAGCAACCTAGGTGGGGCTGATAAAAAGCAGCTTTAATCACAGGTCTCAACATGCAGAGTTGCAATCACAGCATTCACACTACTATGGGAAATCACAAAGCACCCCAGGTGGTGTGAAATTCTGGGTGTCTGGTATAGTTTATCCAGTGCTGATCCCAGTGCACACACTGCAGTAACCTGCAGATCCACACAGGAATTGTACAGCCCAGCTTCTGGCATGGGACACATCTTGGGGCTCGCTTCAAGAGCTCCATATAAACATCTCTGGATTTGTACCTTGTACCCACCTGAGTCTGAAAAAAACACTGCCAAGTGCACATGGAGAGATCATGGGCTACCATTCCTTACAAACAGCTTACAAAAGCATTGTGGCAGTACCATGTACTACCCTTAATTTCGTATTTTTTGCAAAAGTAAAAATTGCTTTCTCATATTCATTCTCTCAGCACTGAGATTTCAAGCCTTCTTTTTGGGAGGCTTTATTGCAGGTGCTGTGGTGATGGGGTTAGCTGGTACCTCCATCTGGAAGCTCCACTAATTCTTTTGCCTTTTCTGATGGCTGCAGAACAGATGATTGCACATGTCTATTAACTAATGGCAGGAACTTCAAGTAGCTCCATTTTTCTGTTCAAGGCACAGAGAGCAGCACTGGATAATTGCATGTTCCAACCAAAGACTCTTTCATAGGAAGTGCCCAGAGCTGACAAGGCTCTGTGTGTTCAAGGGCATCAGGGAGCTGCTGAAACACTGGGTTTACCTCTGTGTCTCACAACATGTGCTGGTAGCCCTCAGCACTGGCTGAGAATGACCACTTGGAAGCTAAACCTCACTAACAACTTTATTGCTTGGGTTTGTTGTTTGAGGGGTTTCTTGCGTAGACTAATTCAGGTCAGAAAGTTACCACGCATTTCCAAAGCCCAAAATAAACCATATCCAAACATGTGGATTACATGGATTTCCTGCAAAAACCATGAAAATCACAAACTGAAAACTATGGATTATGTTGTCTTGTTGTATGGGTTTGTTATTTTTTCCTGGTAAAGTGTACTTCTAACTGGTCACAGAAGATTTGGATGAGACTTACTCATTAGAAAGCCACTCTCAGATACATGCCATGCTTTGAAGTCTTAGGTATGAAATACTTTAGGCTGACAAAGACCCATGGCCATCCATGGCAGCTAATGCTATGGAATTAAAGCTGGGATGGTCCTGAGGGGGGTGGGAAGAGCAGTGGGAGTTTACAACCCAACAGCTGCTGAAACAATGTTAATTGACTATTCATGCTAGTAAGGGGAAGGAAGGAGAACTGGGAAGGCAGAGAAATGTTACTTTACAGCTTCACTAGTTTGTGCTGTTAGCATCATCTGTCCTGTCTTCATTGAGGATGAAATCACTGCAGAGAGTTGTTCTCTTTAATGCAGGGGCACAAGAGGACATAAAGAGAAACTTCCAAGAGCAGAAAAGGGCAGAAAGAGACTTGGAAAAGGCATATCAAAATGGAACAGCATAACTCCCCCTCTGACCACACACAGAGCTCACTAGACCACATTAAAGGATGTTAAAAGGAAAAAGAAATCAAAAGCCTAAAAGGGGAAAAAAATATTTCCCAAAGAAACTGACAAAACCTTGTCCAAGTGCTGTATCATAGCAGACTGCTAACTGCTGTTATTCCCATCTCTTCTCTCACAAGACTATGAGCAGTGATACTAGGTCACACCAGGTCACTATCTGGTCTCAGCAGTTCCCACACACACACTCTTTCCCTCCTTGATACTGGAAAAGGGTACCTAAAATGATCCAGCAGCTCCTGGCAAACAGCAGTTTATGGACTGACTTCCTGAGCCTGAGTCTGTACCCCATTTCATCATCCTCCCCCTGAGTCACCATAACCACTGACAGTATCCATGAACATTTCTTACCACTGTAGCACAGCCCTCAGCAGCAAGGGCACCACGGCAGTCACTATCATTCCCTTTGCTGCTAAAGTATTTATTTCCTTTTGCCTGTTGTGAAGCTGCTGCTCCCCTGTTTCACTGGGCATCCACTGGTACTTCAAGGCAGCAATTTCTGACGTGCTCTCTCACCAGCATCCGTGGCCATACAAAAGGCTGCCCCCACCACTAGCCCTCTTCCAAGCCAAAGAACACAAGCCTGTTTAAGAGTCCTGACAAGAATATTTTCTTCTGGCCTTCCTTACTTTTACAGTTCTACTATACAAGCCTTAAGATAACCTGCATTTGCTATGCCAGGTAGACATGCACTGTTAGTTTCTACTGGAACATGATTTTAAGTTTTGCTTTGTCCTTACACTCAGTCTTTTTCCACTGTTTGCTGTTATTCAGCAGATCACTAGAGCTAAAAACAAGATGGAAAAGGCCAAGACATAGTTAAGGTCAACTGAGGACATGTAACCACTCACTACCTGCTCTTCAGAATGATGCTTAAATGCTTGGTAAAGTTCAAGTGAGAATTTAGACACCTCTTTTAGAGGGCTAGTCTATTATTCTATTATTTATTCTATTGTCTAATTTTTTTTTAAATGCCACGAATGCATTTCTGAATGAAAGAATGTCCAGGGGTGACTTTATGATGCTGAATTGTATCCCCATTTGTCTGTTTAGCCCAGAATTAAGTTCTGCACCTTTAAAGCTAGATTCAGGAGTGAAGGGAGGGGGAAGTGATGGTGCACAGTTTGTGTGTGCAGAAGCTCCATTCTCACTCCCCCGGAATTCCTTTGCTCTCGGTGCGTGTTGTCTGCAGCACGGACAGCAGGAGAAAGCTCTCCTTTGCTTTTAGGTAATTTGTTTAGCTAGCCGAGACAGAGAAGTTCCCTGGACTGTGGCTTTTCTTTTTCTTGGAACTGATCAGCCCTGCTGTGGACTGAAAACCCAGAAAACACCAGGATCTCACACCTGTGGCCCACTGAGGCCTGGGACACAGCATTTCCAGCGCAGGAGGGGCTGGTAAGAGACTGAGCGAGCCGAGCTACACCCCACGGAAACTCCTGGATTTGCCGTCTCTTCAGAACAACAAGAGGTTCCATGGTTTCATATTATTCATTTTCTCATGTTTGTGAAAACTTTGCTTGTTTAATAAACAGTTTTTTCCACTTCTCTCAAAGGAGATTTATGTCTCTTGAACCAGTGGGGGGAGGAGCCACTAGAATTTGCTTTCTAGAGGGACCCCTTTGGAGGTTTGCTCCCAAATTTGCCCTAAACCAGGACAAACAGCTTCACAGAAAGGCTTACATAAAGGTGGAGAGTTTGACAAAGAAATTTCTGCATTTCATGGAGTTCCAAGATCATAGAAATTTGAAATTAGAAATAATGTTATTTTAGATTAATAGCTGATATACCAGAATAGTGTATTTCCATTAGTGCCTGACACTGTCAACACCTATATCAAATAAATGTCTGTCTCACTTGCAAGGTGGGTATGAGCCTAAGTAACAAGATATTTTAAGTTGTCAGTGTTGCTCTGGGGTCCTGAAACGAGTCTGCATTTGTAAAAACCCACATATGAGAAAGAAAACTATTATAATGGTTTTGATTCCTGTTACTGTCATAATTGAAAAAAATGGCTGAGGTAAACACTTTTCATGCATGTATTTGATACATCTCAAAAATACTAAAATTATTTTTGCCATACAAAAACTTGATTTAAATTTGCTGTAAAATTTCCATAGTCTTACAGACAAAATGTTAAGAAAAAGCCCCCAGATTCAGCAAGACAAGGCTTGTAGGGAGCCTTATCAAAAGGTCAAACTATAAAAAGAGAGTAGACTAAACCTGATGACTTCGAACAAGGAAATTGCAAGAATATAGTACTTTTGGACCATCAGAAATCCATACCTCTTACCAGAGAAAGAGTCATACTTTTTCAGTTTCTGTTACTTTATTTCACAAAGTCTTTGTGAGTTGATAAATCTCACCTTGGTGTCCTGCACTAACACCAAAACAGCATTTTGAATCATTGCCTTGGGTGAACTTCGCTTGAAAATATTTCCTGAGGCTATTCAAAAGGATATTTGCCAACAAAGCAGCTTGTAAAAATGCAGAGCGAGCAGAAGAAAGATATACTGGTATTATTTTCAAGACCATACCAAAGACCCCTAAACACTTCAGCCAAGGAAGAGAAAGTTTTTCTTCATATTTCCTGGACATTTAAAGACAGCTATTTATAAGGTTCTAGAGTGCATTCTTAATGGCAGCCACATCCCATTGAGTATCTATCAGCAAATCCTTTTGGATCAGAAAGGGGATCATACATACTTGTCCTGGGGTGACTCTGTGGTCCTGTACCCCTGTCATTTGCTTCGAGCACAGGCATGAGTCCTGTAGCTTTAAGTTGGAACGAGGGGAAGCAGTGGAATTCTTTTGGCGGCGGCGTTCAAAACTCAGACAACTCGCTGTCTTTTCCAGCTCTCTCGGCTTTTTTCCGCCACAGAGACACGGAGAGTTGGTCTTTGCTTTTTTTAATCTGGATTTTTAGTTCACTGAGGCAAGAAGTTTTTCCTGGGACTGTGGCTTCTTCTTCTGGAACTGTTCAGCTTTTCTCTGGTCTGAAACACCAGGATGTTGCCAGGGGCCGCCACGCCAGCTCCAGATCCCAGCTCCAGATCCCAGAAAGGCTGAGCCACACCTACAGAAAGCACTCCAAACCTACAAGCTCTTCTCTGCAGTGAGGGGTTTTATTATTTAACATTATTCGTTTCTTCTCATGCCTATGAGCACCCAGCTTGTTAAATAAACAGGCTTTTTTCACTTTCCTCCAGAGATTCTTTTATGAGTCTGGGTGGGAGAGTGTCACCGAGGGGTACTGGGGACAGCCAAAGGTGATACAGAGACTCCATCATCAGAAGGTACGAACAGGCACTTTATTATTAGAAATCTACAGTTCTTATAGAAACAATGGTGGACTTAAGACTTGATTGGCCTTTAGGAATCTTTTCTTACCTATTGGTCAAGAAGGGATAACTCTTTCTTGTAAACATCTCTGACAAACAGAGATTGCCTGCCAGGTGCAGAGATTGAGTTAATAATAATTGTTTTAATTTTCTCTGAGCTTTCTCACAGCTTCCCAGGAAAATCCTGGGAGAGCTATGTCTCTCTCTGTTTAGAGGATATGTGATTACCACAGGGGAGGGGTTACTGAATTCTGCCTTCTATTAGAGGACACTTGCATTTCGGGACAGTTCCTCCCAATTTGTCACAAACCAAGACAATACTGTAGTCGATTCTCCAACTTCGGCTTTTAGTATAAACAAAAACATTTTTTCTTTTCAGAGTTTAAAAGCGTGCTTAAACTCTACTATACTGGCATAAAAAAATTTCAATTAGCCTGATTTCAATTTCACCTGCATACAGCATTATTGATATGAAATTTTATAAAGGATGACTACAAGGTATAGCCATCTTCATAATTAATGCCTTTTAACCAGAAAACTATTTTGGGCATTGGAAAGTAGAGCAGAAATTATATTTGAGGAGTACTAGGAATAAGCCTTATATAACTCTTGACCTAAAGTAAACATTAAAAAAGTGATGCTTATATTAAAAAGATAACTGACCACTTCTATTTTTATAGCACCAGTGATGGAACAGAAGAATTCCATTCCTGAATAACATTTAATATATCATGTATTACAATGCTATCTGCTCAACTGCTTTTTTTTTAGTACAAAAATATAATCTATCCTCCGAATATTTTAACATACTTTTATGCAGAACAACTATGAGGCACTCTAAATTCTATGATGTGTGAAATACTTCAACTAACTATATCTCAGCTACAGTTATTAAATTACAACTCATATAATGCTCTCTGACATATTCCACCATGGTATTTTGTAGAACTCCAGCAAAATTAACTTTTTCATTTGTCTTCTCTCCTGCCTAGCTATTAAGTAAACTTTTCAGTTTTTAGGAATAAGCATGTTCTGGGCAATTCCCATAACTGTGTGCAGGGTAACGGGAAGAAGGAAGAATACATCATCTGCATTACGTAAAATTTTAAAAATACTCAAGAGTTTGAAAATGATGGAAAATGCATAGTGAATCAGCAGGCCTCGGGTAAGGACCACCTTGTACCATTGACAGAAGACCTGGTGGATCATCTATCCACTAACTGATGGATTTTGAGATGACTGAGGAAGAATATTAAGCATAGACACTGTCATCCTTTCACTACATATGCAGCTTTAGTTATAACTTTATTCAGCTAAAATGAAACAAAATTCTGAAGTTCAGGAACAGAGGATTGAAAGTTTGCACAGACAATTTACACCTCCAGATTCATCCACATATAGGAAAACAGTGTCTTCCAGTTTTTCAATGGCTGACTTTGCAACCTGAGCAATGACTCTAAAAGTACAAGTCTTTTGGGTCTTTTGGTCTGTGATCTCCTAAACTCAAAATGGAAACTGGTATTACAGAAACTCCATCATGTGGGAGCATAGTGACCCCACAGAGCTCACAATGCTAATTTGAACTTTCATATTTAATTTACTAGCCAAATTAAGTGAATGGAAGAACAGCAGGCATGGGGGCCCCTGTCTGGAACTACATGTATTCGCCTACTCTAAAACACTCTCTCTTCTAAAACAAAATGACAGCCTGAAATGAGGATCTTCTTCAGCTTCCACAACTTAATACCAAGTGTTGTTCTGCTGAGAGCTCTGTTCCTCCCTGTAACTGAGGCACCAGAAATCCCTGGCAGGGTGCCACACAACACAAACCCACAAGACCTTGCTTAAAACCAACCTACATTGTCAGATGTCTTTTGAGCTAAGGAGCCTGAAAACCTGTGCTGCAAGGCAACCACAGAAGCTGGAAGAGTTTTTAAGAGAAGACTGTTCAGACCAGTCCCTAGAAGGAGATAAAAGACTATGTAAATGAGTGTCATAATTATCTGGTAGACAAGCTTTGGTACTCAGGATTCACAGG